>JAOTRH010486064.1:0-24814 GCA_034768845.1 Heliamphora exappendiculata
AAAAAAAATTATATATATATATATATATATATATATATATATATATATATTAATCGAGTTCATAAAATTCAGTTCTCAAGTTAGTTGGGTTAATCCTAAACTAATTTAGAAACCAACCAAGATTATTGATTGTCTTTTTTTAAACGCTAGACCAAACTCATTACGAACAAAATCAATTACGAACAAAATCAATCAATTCATAGAAGTTGCACTGATTTAATTTTTGGATTTCTCGGTCTTACATTCCAATAGTACCTGCAGCAATCCATCCCAACACGGTTACAGGGTGTCAACTATGAAAGAATAGTGATGAGTGAAATTGAATTTTTTTCTTTTTTATCACTTGTTTAGTTTATTAAAGAGAAGATATTGAGAGAATTAGAGAGAAATAGATAGAGAATTATCCTCACAAACTCACTTTTTAAATCTCTTCAAATTTGAAAGATTTAGAGGGAAAAGAATTAAGTTGATTAACTATTTTTTATGATACTTAAATTATTCATCTAAAAATAAAAAATAAAGTAAAAAGGTAATGGCAAGGATAAAGTTATTTTAATAAAATAACTAGTATTTTTTTTTTTTTTTTATAAAATTTATCTAAACAAGAGTAGAGAGAAATTATTTTCTTTTCTCTTCAATTAATCCAAACAAAAATGAAAAAAATCATGATTATTTTATTTATTTTCTTTTCTCTTATAACTTAAGGGGAGAAAACATAATTATTATTTTTTCTCTTTTTGATAACCAAAGGGGTTGTTATACTTATCATGCGCAATAAAATATTCAAGATGAAAACAAATTACTACGGTAAGAAATTCATACAAATAAATCAATGAATACTTAGAAACTGAAAAATTACCTTGTAGATTACTTCTCGATTGTACACTCTAGTTATTCCCGTATCTATACATTTATATCTAATTTTGAATACTTTTTAGTCGCATCCAGGCATCCTTAGGTCAAAAGTTTCGTTTATCTGATTCCTAAATACAGAGCACCAGGCAGTCGTGAGTGTTCGAGATGTCTGGGATAAATTCTTCTTCTTCTCATCCTGATCCTTTCAGTTATCTGCTTTTACAGTTTCACTAGTGCCACAATTTGATTACCTCTCCCAAGCCCTAACCTTCTTAAAATTCTCAAATAATGTCAAATCTGCTTGATATGATACGCTAATATATAAGTGGCATCATTGACCCACAATGCCATCTTCAAAGAACTAAAAGAATTAAGATTTATCAAAGGTGCTTTTTTTCTTCCTTTTTTTGATTTGTAATGACTTTTGTTTTCTGCAGTATTTAACCAATGCAGCACTTGCTTGAACGAGCGTTGCCAGTACAATGGTGTTGTCTTCAACTTCGGGGCTTTTCACTCTTTTCATCGGTGCATTCTTGGGACTAGACTCCATAAACGTGATGAAAGTAGTCTCTGTAGTTGTCAGCATGGCCGGTGTTGCCATGACAACACTCGGGAAGACTTGGTCCACAGATGAATCCCGTTTGAGCAAATTCACGTAGGTTTGTTTCCCTCTTGATTGATTTTATTATGATTTTTAAATCTTTTCCTTTTCCAACAGATTGATCTTTAAAAGTGCATGTTCTTGAGCAGCAACTGATGCTAATAGATAGGGAATTTTTGTGTTCAGAAACGGGAAGCATTCGCTTGCAGGAGATCTATGCGCTCTTCTCTCGGCTATGACTTATGCACTGTTTACCGGTTCAACACCTCGATCTCCTTCTGTTAAAAAATTTTCCAAAATCTTGTTGAAATGGATTGTATGGTAATTTTCATTTGTCAATAACATTAATTTTGCAGTGCTTCTCAAGAAGTTTACGGGAGACGAGGGAGAAAGAGTAGATATGCAAAAGTTATATGGATATATTGGATTGTTCACACTTGTTGCCCCTTGGTGGCTTGGTAAGTTCTGAATTCTTCAAAAAAAAAAAAAAAAATCTTTACTCTGTGATTGCTAATGAAACTAATTGCTTAGGTCTGTATGCTCTATACGGCACATCCTGTTCAAATTATATTGGTCTTTAGCAGAGTTCCTGCTATGCTATATATATATATATATATATATATATATATATTTGAACAGCAAAAACTAACTTTTTATTAATAAATCATGATAATATACATTATCTTTGGACAGAGTTGGTAAGAAACCAACCATTTAGTTACCAAAAAAAAAAAAAACAATTCAGACACTTTTGCGCAACTTCACCCGTTTCTCCCTAGTATCCCATTATTAATCATAAATTATTAGGATTGTCATTTTCTTTTGAGACATGAAGGAATATAATTATAAGCGAAAATAGTAAAACTGTGTACATATAGAGTATACAAAACAAAGGCAAAACTAAAAAACCACGTATACTGCGGCGTCCATACAAACGACATACAAATCTCCCAAAAATTCTATAAAGGAATTAGGGCATATTGTGTGGCATAGAAAGGTTTGACAACCAGCCAACATATCGGCTTGGCAGCGCTACGTCCCACAGGAAAAAGAAATCCTGTTAATCCAAAAAAGATGAAATAACTTATTGTATCTGGGTCCGACTGGGATTGTTGGCCAGAGATTGTTCTCTCCGATGCTTAAGTCAAAGAAGTGTTGGTGACGGGAAGCAAGAGAAGGAGCGTAACAGCTTGAATGCGTACCTACCTTTCTCCCTTTAGCCATGAGTGTATTATAGTGCGAAGTTTCTTATTCCACAAGAAGTCTAGAACTCTCAATCATATGTGATAATATCCTTAGGAAGTATCCCATCAGAATGGGTTGCCCGAGGTTCTTGTTCTGTAGGGTTTGTGAAAGATAGAATGTACCTAGTCTTATCCTGTATTTGGATAGGGTATTTTCGTGATTCGAACCCATAACGTCTACATCACAAGAGAACTCTTACGCTGCGCCAAAAGAATCTGTGATAAACAAAATGTTTTCACTAGAAATATTCCTTTTATGCATCAAATGGAGCAGTGATAACAATCTTGTATCCAACCTTTTTAAAATTTTATAGCAATTCATCTGTAATTCTCCTTATGTATCATTCTTTGTGATATGCAAGTTTTCACATTTGTTGATCAAATGCGTTTATGATCTGATATTCAGTATGGCCTCTGACATCCATCGGCATCAAACCGAAATTCTTAGTTCCTCACTCTTCTAAAATGGAAGGAGTTCTTCTTGCCAATTGCTTTGTCAACAGTTTCCTTTGTGACTATTTCTGGTATGTCTCTAGAAAACTTTACAATATTTTTACCCTTTGACTTTATTTTGAGAAGAAATTGCAACAACGGAGAAATTGCTAAACTATTCCCTCAATGTTTATTAAAAACTTGAATTTTTAACATTAGTAATCGTGTACCTAAACAATTCGATTTCGATCAATTAAACCCCCGACGTCAAATGCTGTTAAAAAATATATAAATTAGCTAATGTGGCAACACTTGGGTTTAGTCCTTAGTGGCCATGTAGTGAATTCTATTCTTTTGATGGCATTTAACGCCAGAGGTTTAATTAGTAAAAATCAAATTATTTAGGTGCCTAATTGACAAAATAAAAAATTCAAGTATTTAATAGATTGATTGAATAGTTCATGGTTTATTTTTATTTTTTGAGAATTAGCTCTTATTTTGATGCTCATATATACTTATGAGAAAAAGTATGTGAAACTTTTTGGGCTTTGGGTGTTGTCTGGACCACCCCGCTGGTGGCCGCCTTGGGCATTTCCCTCACCATACCGCTTGCTATGCTCGCAGACATGGTGATCCACGGCCAGCACTACTCTGCAATTTATATAATTGGCTCAGCTCAGGTAATTCAAAAAGGGCCTCACTGTTTCTTGAATTTTAATTGCTTCCTATCTATTTGAGGCTTTAATTGGAAAAAAAAAAAAGCACTCACATGATCACAGTGGTACAAATTCACATGGCATACCCAAAGGACCACGACAAGGATACGAGATATATAGAGATTTTAATCTTCCTAAGAAACTGCCAAGCTACGAATTAATCAGAAGGTCTCGGCCTTCACACCCAATAAGGATAAAGCACTAAAAGCACGACAACTTTCTATAGAATAGCTCTCTTCCTAGAAAAATCAAAAGGTCAACCAAAACTCTCACTCAACACCATCACGTCTTAAGGTAACCATTACACACTCGATTCAGGAAAGCACTAACCATCTATCTTTAGAATAACCTTGAACTTCACCACATCAAACATTGTCAACCCACTCACAATGACTACACTACTCGCCACGCTTAGTTCTTAAACTCAAACACCACTAGTACCTATCGAATACCATCGACTGCATTATGTCCCAAACAACACGTCTTGCAAGATTATAAATTTATCACCGGGTATACACGAAGGTACGCACTGAAAACCCACACTACACCAAAGCAAAACCCTCACAAGATTATACTAATCTAACTAGACACATAATAGGTAAACAACAACTACTCTACGGTCTCGAGCTTACCGTTTAGGCAAACAAAAGAACACGTAAGGCTCTCAATCGAGAATGGCCAAATTCGAAACTTCTCATTCGAAGATTACCCATCACTCCATCAACTAGATAAACACTATCGACACTTCTATTGTTCAAACTAAGGATGACAATATACATCTTAGATCTAATGATCTTTATTTGCTAATCCTGGGCCATTCAAATCATTAAGGTAGATTGTTCAACTTTTACTACTCCATGATTCACCCCTAAGGGCCAAGACAACATACCTACATCCATACTTGAGATCAAATTATAAACAACCTCTATCCCTTTAAGAGATGTCACACTCATGACGCACCACCACAAGAAACTAGGTCGATTGCACCAACAACATCTATCATAGATTCCTCGTGTTTAGGACTCTTATCACTAGAAAGGGCGACACCAAGAGTGACCATGTTGTCAAGCGAAAAAGAGTTGACACTACCAACATTTTCACTCAGTTACATACCTATGTTCTTACTACGGACAATTTCCAGGCACAACCTTCTAGCTATAAGAATGACAATTAAAAGCACAAGTCTTTACTCCCATGAGATTTCCAAAAGACCTGTCATTATTGCACATCAGAACCATGTAACGTAACCAAAACTAACACACATACCAACATATCTACAATTTCATTATTAGCCCACCGACTACATCTCTAACTTACACAATCGTAACTCAATTTTCAAAGTCCAATGAAAAACATAACTTAGCAATACATTAGAGAAAATATATAGGGGTTATCAAATAAACTCTAGAAAATATGAAGATACCATTATAACTACCAAGAACACCCCACCGAGCAAGAGATAGCCCCAAAATCGATTATGTCTTATTATTCAAAATATTTTTGACCTCAAATTATTACATTCTCATTCACTATGCTCCCGTCCATACCCCATTCTTGGGTACACAGCTCAAAGCGTGGCATGGCTCAAGACGTATATAACCCTTAAAACGCTCAGGACCATATTACACAAGGATTTTAACATAGGAGTATTACCATCATCACCTAATCCAATCATGATAGCTAATTACCGAGGAGTTTTAAATACCTCGCCACATATACCCATAAAATTACTAGTAATTCAACCCATCTCAAAGTGGCATTATGCTTCAAATAATATTCTCAACAAAAGACTAAATATCTACTCATGCCTCAACTACATCAAAACCCAACAATGGTAGCACAAAAACACAATAGACAATCAATAATACTAACATTAACTCATGTACTCATCATAGCATATAAACAAACTCCACCAAACATGGGTGTAATCAACACTCAACACACGAATTTCAAACCCCCAACACTCAACAAATACCGAGTTGCATTGCTGAGAGACATCTACCCTGACGAACTTCCATAAATCTCCCTTTAGAAACAACGTTGATCAGACATGTTTTCAATCGGAGCTCCATATAGGTCACCAAGTTCTAGCATAATATTTTCAAAATTTGACTCCATACTCACATAAACACAGTACACAATCACTAACTTTACACATACCATGATGCAACCACGGCTCACGGCTCTTAGGTATTCGAACCTAGAGCTCTGATGCCAATTAATCACGTCCCAACGTTTAGAAAATATTATAAGTACTAAATTTTTTAAAAATTTTGGCAGGATTTTTTCTATTTTTTGATTAATCTAAAAGCATAACAGTCCCCATAATAACCTGTATTAATATCAAGCAAAATGATATAAATTTACTACCAATCTACTTCCAAATCAATACTTTATACAAGAGGTGAAACGCTATGATATAAAATATGAATAAAAATAATTTTAAACTATAAAAAAATGCCTCAAAACTCATCCCATTATCTTTTTATATAAGTACATTCATCCCAAAACTATGCAATTCATACACCTTGTAATCGTATAAACCCCAAATCATCAAATCACAAGTATAAAGATTAATTACTAGATTTCAAGGTTCCTAACTTGAATATACACATATTCCTTAAGTTCACAAAATATACCTAAGCCCGAGACTTCATAACAACTCCAAATAAAACATACAATGACTCAAAAGACTTTAATACAATTCAAAGCAAGATATTCAAAAATGTCAATCCCCTATCATGGCCTAACATCTTCACCGGTACTTGAAAATCATTTATATAAGCAACGTGAACCGAAACTCGTAGCAAAATTGGCTAACCAATAATAAATGTGTGACATGTGAAGGAGGACATGTGGGTGTAATAATAATTTAATATATATAATCATGTAGATATCCAAAAGAGATTTCAATAAATATTTAAAGAAAATCAATTCCCACATAACCGGTATTTCACAAATAAAAAGAGTGTTGATTTGAAACTATAGTTATCTCAATACTCAAACAAATCTCCATTTTCATCCTTTTTTCACGGATCACAATTTTTATACGGAGAATTTCAATAATCCACATTCCTTAATCATTCAAAATTCTCGCAATTTCACAATAAGCCACATTTGCTCGTAATGCATTAAAATTTCACAATTTTAATGATAAGAATTCACGTTCTCCATATTATATCAACAATTATAAGCTAATGGTTTTAATTAGGTACCGACTTCGAACGACAATTATAAACTCTCATGCAATTACACTTGATTGAGCCACTCAAGACTTGATACGTAATCACAAGTTTTATAATTTGCTCTAATAATCGCATTCCTTTACGATTTTCACATGAAATCGATGGATAGGGCACCCGTGCACACTTTTACGGGGATTAACCCGACGGGTGAAACATCCAATCTTGAGCAAATTTTTGGATTTTCACCGTAGAGTTAGTCAAATCCGAATTAATTCCACACGTTGTCTCAGTACTTTAATTAAACCATAACCAAATTTACATAACATAAGCACATGCTTCAATTAATTCTATCAACACAAAACTTATGGTTAAATTTATCCAATAATTTTCAATTGCCCAACAAGTCTCAAATATCCAGCAATTTTCTATTATCATAAATAAATCAAATTTTATCATAAATTGATTCAACAATAAATTATATACAAATTTTCAATTTTCACAAATAATTCTGCATTATCAAACATGGCTCCAACCACTAGCCATTCTCATTAAACCCATCTATAACTTCTCAAATTATTTAGGGTTCCCATCCAACCTCATTAATTTCATAAACATGTAATCTCATAATCAATTTATCCAATAATTCCCAACTTACATAAATAAAATAACTTTATCATGCATTTGTTTCATCCAACAACCCCATTCCACTCTCATCAAATTCCATCTTTAACTTCTCAAAACTTAGGGTTTTGTTTAAGTCCACAAACCTTGTAATCAACTAACAAAATACGGTATAAATTAATTTTAGAACACTTTAATTTCATTAAATTCAACTAATCTCAAGATCCAACTAGATTTATCCAAGATTTTCAAGAAACTTAGGGTTTATGATAAAACTTCAACTTTTAAAGTAAAAATTAAGTAATGAGTAACAATTTCATCACATATAACTCAAATGTTCCAGCTTAGTCAAAAATCTTACCTCTTGGAAGTTAAATCCACAAAACTCGAAATTTTAGCTTCAAGACTTGAAATTGAACCTGCACAAAATCAACTTTTGGTTGGTTGGTTGGTTGCAAAGCCCCTGCCAAGTAGAGCTTGAATTCCAAACGGCGTCGTCCAATTTCGAGTGGAAGAGAGTTGATTTTTGGAGAGAAGGTTGAGCTAGTTAGCGTTTAGAACTCATCCATAGGGGGGAAAAAAAGAGAGGAAGAAAGCAGAAGATAGCCCGTCGGCGGGGGGCGGTTGGCGTTGGCAGCCTTTTGGGTTTTTTTTTATATATATTTTTATTTTTTTCTCATTAAAACCATGTGGGTCCCACCATTTAAAACATATATATATATATATATATATATATCACCAACAATTAATCCTCTAATTTAATTTACATTAATACAAATCACATCATTAATTAAATTTTTTTGATATCATGAAATTAATCTCAATTTAATTACCTGAGATCTCCACACATATTAACCACATACAACATATAATATTTATCATCAGAAATTATATCTATTAATTTAAATTCATTAATAAATTTAATTAAAAATTACCGAGTCTCCACAAATCGATACACCACAAATTAGAGTAATTACTCGATGTTTCAGGAGTATCATGTGACAAGTTCACGTGATGCTCTTACCCAATATAGTAGCGATAAATTTTACGATAAGTGATGATAACTCATTTTGTTGAGTTGTTATGAGATAAATGGTGAAACACATTATGTAGGTTGTGATCATTTATTTTTCGGGAGTACCACGTTGCATCACATACATGTTACTTCGAAATTATCTAATAATTTGCCCACAAATTATAATTTAATCTCATTCATAATTGAAAAAGTTATTTTTATATTTTTTAATCAAACTAACTAAAAAATTATTCTTTTTACGTTTTTAATCAATTTATATCGTAGAATGCAAAAAGTAAATAATCAAACATTCAAACTCAACACATGAGATTTTTTACGTGAAAAATTCAATTAGGGTAAAAAATCACAGGACTTATCTAAGTTCAGGTAAATCAAGCACTAACCAATTGAACAGTTACAAGACACCTACTTACAGATTTTGATCAAATTCTCAATCAAAACGCCTTAAGCTATCTTACCGAATCCACATGCACTGTTCCCTACTTGATCACTGCAATAATAAATCCTCGAAGCTGCCACTCTGACAAATTCTCCGTCGGAACTTAGAACACCATCCAAGATTTTTCACAAACAATCTTCGAATATTAGAGCATGACAAACGCTTCTGGTTAACTTTGGAGCTTTGAGATATGAAGTTCAGAAGATAATTTCGTACCTGGCCTATGATCTTTTACATAGACCTCAAAATCAAGTAATTAGAGTTTCAATCGATTTAAAACTGTTTGGGGTTCGCTCGAGCGTACTTAGGACCGCTCGAGCAGTCATGTGTCATATTGTGTTCTGCTTGCACGATCTTGCTTTATTGGCTTGTACTTTCAATTTCTTATATTGTACTTCAGTCTTTCAGCTTGAATAAAATTTTGATTCAAAGACTCCTTGAAAAAATTTCGCTTACCGACTGATTTGCACAAATTAATTTTCTTAAATAAGCTAAATGATGCAAATAAGCTTAAAACAATTAATCCCACAAGCAGCAACTATAAATAATCACAACCATACACGAGACGATAATTTTTACGTGAAAAATCCCAAATCGGGTAAAAATCACAAGAGCACACTAGGTCTAGAAAATCAAAAACTATTAATGCTGGTTACAAGAGAATCTTACAAGCCGACGTTGTACCCACAACCTAATATTTGAAAGCCTACTCCTGCCGAATCTACGTACACCAACTCCTGTGCTTGACCGCCGTTGAAATCCACCACCGGACTTTAATGCTGAGGGACTCCTCCACCAGATTTCAACACTTGAGAATCTTCTCAAGCGACTCCACGAACACAAACAGATCATTGAAGGTTTGATTGGCTTGATGATTAACTTGACTGCGCGAAAACTTATTGAATCATCAAGTTGTTGTAGCAGAGTTTGCCAGTATGTATCATCTTCAAAGCTTGTGGCGGCTAAGTTTCCCACAAAATAATATAATAAGCCATCTCACCATAAACCCCAGCTACCTATTTATATATGTAGAGGTTTTCAAAACCTTAGCTGCCTAATTCAACAAAAGGAAAGCTACTAAATCAACAATTGAGAAGCTACTAAATTCACAATAGAAAAGCTGCTAAATCAACAATTGAGAAACTGCTAAATCAACAATAGAAAAGCTGCTAAAACCACCTAGCTTTCTATTTATAATAACCATTCCAAAACTCTTGCTGCTGCTTAAAAAATATCTGATCGCCGAGACTGCTTGATCGGTCTATTCACCACTCGAGCAGTGTAGCCTGTAATGTATTGAATTTTTGTTACAGTCTTGAAATACCGAGAGGTGCTATAGACCGCTCGAGCGGTCTGTCGGGCGGTCTGATACTGCAAGCTATTATTTTTTTATATTTTCTACTCCGTTTGCATAGCCCTGCAATATTGAAAAACAAAATTCCAAAAGAACAAGTGTCAAAATATCAATGAATTAAATAAATAATTTGAATAAACATTTATCATAAATTTGCCAAACATAAAATGAACATTGCCGAGAGCAATATTTCTAACAATCTCCCATTTTGGCAATTCTGTGATAAAATTCAACAATCCAAAATATCCAAGCATGAAACCAAGGACACAACATCAATTTCAAAAAAAAATACTGACTCGACACAGACACAAAAAAAAACATATAAACTCCCCTTCAAACATAATACAAAAAAAATAAACGACGACGACTCAACAAAAAATCTAACAACAAAAAAATACTAAGCCTAAGACCGCTACTATCTCTCCCTTTTTGTCACGAATTGACAAACACACATAAGGAAAAAAAACTTTTTGAGAAGGGAACAAGATTAAAAAGCAAGTACCAGGCTCAGGCATATATGCATTCACTTAAAACACCAAAATCTAGTCAAAGTGATTAAAACACGCACAGATTCCATGATACCCAATATTCATATATGAACGAACACAATCAGAGTAGATTCTATATGAATAAGTGCATGTGTGTGACTTGAAATATTTTAAGATTCCAAGATTAAACCCGCATGGGATCTATATGGTCGAGTCACATTTATTTATCAGTTATAAAAAAAACACAAATTCAAACCAGATTTGACCAAATTCACTTTAAAAGCTAACTCCCCATCAACTAGAGACTGCAACATTTTCATGCTCTTTTTTTTTTGAAGGCGGCTTTCACACTAGTATGAACAAAAAAGCAAGGTTCGCATAGGTAGCCATTTTCTAAGTAAATTTTTGACATAAATTTTAAGGTGGCTGCACACTAATACGTACGAAAAGACATGGTCCACATAGATAGCCATTTTCTCAAACCAACCAAACAGAAAGAATGAGGAAATTTTAACATTAAGATCAATTAGGTCGCCACTATGTGGTCATTTTGTGAAATTTTTAAAAAATTGAAAGATAAAATAGACCAAAAAAAATATAATCCCAATTGCAAAGATTCTTGCATCTATCAATGTTCAAGTGGTGTACAGAATAGACTCATCTCTGAAAGTGTTCTATCCACTATAAACTAGGCTATCCAAAAAAAAAAATGCGGTAGTTAATCTCAAAGCCTAATTTATTAGATTTCAACCTCATGAAATAATGCTCAGAGAAAGGTACTCAACCTTTAATAAAGTCTCCCACACATTTTTTTTTTCGACAAAAAAAACTAAAAATAAACACAAACCCAAAAACAAAAAAAAACAAGATTCAAAACAAATTAGGGACTACGACTAGCCAAAAAGCTATCTAGATCATCCTTTCGAACCCAAATTTTTTTGATTTTCAAAGGCACAGATTCTGGGTTAAACATCTAATTCTTTCTAGGTTGTTGTGGCACATTAAATCTGAATCTATATTGGTCAATCAACCTAGTGTAGTGAGGTCTGATGTATCCCTTTATACCACAGTGATGACAGATAGGCACAAAAAATATATTCCTATTAAATTTCATACAATTGGGACGAGTGTGTCCAATAATACCACAATGATGACAGGTAGGAATAAATTTAGCATTTCTTATCTCACCATGTACAATGGTGGATTTACCCGTATGATTATGCCACTTTCTGCCTTCACAACCTTTGGTGCAGACTTAGGTAAAATTGGCTAGCTAATTTTTTCTTTTCCTTTTGTCGAATTGCTTGAAGAAGCACCCATGAATCTAAGCCCACACTTATTAATCACAGCCTTTTGTGACCCAAGCATGTCATCCAAAGGCATAGTGCCTGCATTCGATTTCTTGAAAGTAGATTGAGTATTTAACAGATCTCTTTCAAATTTAATTAATTTTAATTTAAGATCAGTCTTTATCTCAACACAAGCATGTAACTCTTTTTCAAGAAATTCAATCTTAGTTTGTCTAGTTTGACACAGTTCAGACAAGTCAATTTGTTTCTTTTTCACATTTTGCAAGTTTTTCACACAAAATCTCCCTGTCTAATTTTAATTTCACAACTAGGTTTTGAATTTCAGTTAGCTCTTGTTTGATACCGTCTTTTTCTTTTTTCACACAATTTATATTTTTTAACCAGTTTTTCATTTTGTTTGATCAACTTAAAACACTATTTATAAAGCTTATCATCAGCTTATTACAGAGTTTCATCATCTTCACTTTTTTCATTGTTAATCTCTTCATCCTTTTCATTCCAAGAGTCACTAAAAGAGTTATCATTATTAGACTCAATGGATTCCTCTTTAAGAATATCCATTATTACAAATCAATCAAAGGATCACAATTGTTTTTTAAAAAAAAAATTTAACCTGCTCTGATACCAATTGAAAAAATTCTATTTACCGACTGATTTGTACAAATTAATTTTATTAAATAAGCTAAACGATGCAAATAAGCTGAAAATAATTAATCCCATAAGCAGCAAATATAAATAATCACAACCACACACAAGACAGCAATTTTTACGTAGAAAATCCCAAATTGGGTAAAAACCACAAGACCACACCGGGTCTAGAAAATCAAACACTATTAAATATTGGTTACAAGAGAATCTTACAAACCGACGTTGTACCCACAATCTAATGTTTGAAAGCCTACTACTGCCGAATCCACGTACACCAACTCCTGTGCTTGACCGCCGTTGGAACCCACCACCGGACTTCCATGCTGATGGACTCTTCTACCAGACTTCAACACTTGAGAATTCTCTCAAGCGACTCCATGAACACAAACACATCGTTGAAGGTTTGATTGGCTTGATGATTGACTTGACTGCGCAAAAACTTATTGAATCATCAAGTTGTTGTAGCAGAGTTTTTCAATATGTATCATCTTCAAAGCTTGTAGCGGCTAGGTTTCCCACAAAATAATATAATAAGCCATCTCACCATAAACCTTAGCTACCTATATATATAGAGGTTTTCAAAACCCTAGCTGTCTAATTCAACAAAAGGAAAGCTGTTAAATCAACAATTGAGAAGCTGATAAATCAACAATTGAGAAGCTACTAAATCCACAATAGGAAAGCTGCTAAAACCACCTAGCTTCCTATTTATAATAACCCTTACAAAACTCTTGCTGCTGCTTAGAAAATATCTTGTCGCCGAGACCGCTCGTTCGGTCTATTCACCGCTCGAGCGGTCTGTCGGGCGGTCTGATACCGCAGACTATTTTTTTTTAATATTTTCTACTCCGTTTGCATAGCCCTGCAATATTAAAAAACAAAACTCCAAAAGAATAAGAGTCAAAATATCAATGAATTAAATAAATAATTTAAATAAACATTTGTTATAGATTTGCCAAACATAAAACGAATATTGTCGAGGGCAAAATTCCTAACACTCCTAATATTTTTAAGACTCTTAACCCATTTAAGACTCATAAATCAATTAAGATATTCTAAGAAATCCAAACAAATTAGAACTGCTAGAGTTATCAAATTACAAGAAGCCTAAACACATTGAGAGTTTTACACTTATAATACAACCTAAATTACCATAATAAATATAGAAATTAAATTCTTACAAAATAATAATTAATTTCCTAACAATAATAGTTTATATAATAACAATCTAATTACACTATTAATGTATCCTTCAATAGTTTTATATTTGATGGGATTGTCGTGTGATTATAAGGGTAATTGTTTTTTAGCCATTTATTCCACCAAACTATGGTAGTGTTTGGTATTGATGAAATAATAGTTTATAAATTATAGTTTGTAGTAAAAATTATAAATGTTTGATAAAAATTATAATTTTTAGATTAAAAAAAAAAATTATACTTTATAGTAGAATTTGTAGATGTTTAAAATAAATTATAATTTATAAATAAAATTTATAATAAAAAATTAAAAACTACTTAAAGTAACATTACCAAATACTCTTTATATGTAGTTGTAGGACTAAAAAACTCGTCATCTTCTTATAATTGGATAATTTTGGTGAATTAGGTATTAAGTTAAAGTGGGTTTTTGGAAACCCTCATGAATTAACAAAAGAAAAGGCATGATAGAAATTTAAGAAAATATCAATTTAATAAATTTTCAGCTTTTCTAGTTATTTTTATATCCATAAGTAAAAAATAGAAACTATGACAAATAATTATCTTACACAGGTTTCAAAAAACTGAAAGATTACTTAAACAATGTTCCTCAAAAGGTGAATGATTACTTTAGCAATTGTCATTTAATTTGTAGCAATAATTAAGGATGATTTAGGGTTAGGTCCATTTTAGCCTTTTTATTAGAGATAAATTCTACTAGAAGATTGATTTTCTCTTAAATTTCATTTTATATTTCTGTTATAAAAATACTCTCTTTTAGTAGTAACTAAAAATGGAAAATTTTCATATCTTTTTTGGCGGCTCCCAAAAAATGGATATCAATTTCAAAATAGTAGCTACAATTGTACGGGTGATAAAGGGACGAAGATTTTGGGTAGTGAATCTCGGAGAAAATTGAAGCCAAATCCAAATACGAAGATCAACCAAGGTTTTGATAGAAGAAGATGGAAGCAAAAATCTCCCAAAATATCACATGTCGATCGAGTAACGGTGGAGGTGGAGAGTGATTCCCTGATGCTTTCACGTGTTCATAATGGACAAAAAATCAACTGAGTTTCTAATGAGAACATGATCCATTACATCCTACATTTTGTTTCAAGGAAACTTGATTATACATGAAATGAGAAAATTAAACAAATTTGGTCAATGTTATCATTTTCTGCCACAAACGCAAAATAAAATGAAAATTGAAAACATGATAATTGATTAGATAATTAGTTCCGACGAATCAATTGATAAACATGTGAACATATAGTGAACTGTTCTTTCAATAGTCTAATTTTTTTGCAAAAACAATATGAGAACAACAAATACAAAATACATTTCTAATGGCACGCATATAGTATTGAGAACATGAGAATTCATTAGTTGATCGGTTTCAAAAAAAAAAAACAAAAGAACTTGATCATGTTCTTTCAAGAACTACAATAATGTCCATCTTATAAATAATAACGAGTATAACAAAGTATCAATGAGTCAAAACTACTAATCTTGGCTTCGGGAGAAACAATCAGTATAAATGGATAAAAACAATCTAATCAAAATTGATATTTCAAAATTGTCAATGCCTAAGTGTTGGATAATCAAAATTGATATTTCGAAAAAGGCAAGATTCGAACTTTCAAAAAACATGCAGAAAAATATTTCAAACTAAAAATAGATACAACCGTATATGCCAATGTGTATTATAAGGGTGAAAGTAAAAAATTAATTTTAAATTTTTTAAAATAGACTTCATGGCATATATAAGGGGCTTTTAGCCAAAATTTTTAAAAAATAATTTTTAATGCCCAAGGCTTATCAACAAAAAATTTAACGCGCAAAGTTCAATTGCATGATTTCTCTAAAAAATATCCTATAAATAGACTAATTTATATGTGTTCTTTATATATGTTGAAAAATATAATTTTATTTTTGTTTGATAGAAAATAATATTTTAACGATTTAATCAACCACATTTCCGAAATAAGAGCAACAAGAAGAAAACACGACACGCGAATTTTTTACGTGAAAAAACCCAACGGGTACAAAATCGCAGGATTACCAAGTCTAGAAATCAAGCAATATAACACGAACAGTTACAATACAACTTACAGACTCTTCGATCACTCCTCAATCTTTTAATCCTAAGCTTATATGCTAAATCTCCATTCACTGTTCTCCTCTTGATTTCTACTGCAACGAATTCTCGTAGTAGTTTTTCCGGTAGAATCTTCCGTTGAAACTTAGAACGCCGTCTAAAATTTTCTCTCGAATGATCTTCGATGTTTTTTGGACACACAAACAAACCTATGATATGATCTTGAAGCTCTGAATCTCTAAATATCAAAAGTTAGTTTTGTGCATCCCTAATGATCTTTAAATAGATTATTAATCCCGAGGCAAGCAGAACTTAATTCCAATTAAAATGCTTAGGGTCCGCTCGAGCGGTCCTATGGGCGCTCGAGCGGTCAGGTGGCCGAATATCTCTATCGAATTATGCTTTGATTGCTTATACCATAGGCTTGTGCAGTTGTACCACGAACTCGATCTTGGATTAGGACTCTTATAACATATCGAACATAGATAACCAAGAACTAAATCCTTAAAGGATTCTAGATTGACGCAAAACCTTACAAAATCTATCCTAATATAAAATAGAGTTCTTACGTCATAAAAACACCATAGATTGTCATTTAAAAAATAAAAATTAATATAAAGTAATTTCTTTACACGTACTTTTAACAAGACAGATAAATTTATCTGCATTCTTTACACGTACTTATTTTCAATAAAAGACAGATAAATTTATCTGTATTTTTTATACATATTCTGAAAAGATATAGATAAATTTATTCGTATTCTTTATACGTGTTTTCAATAAGACAAATAAATTTAACTGTGTTCTTTACACGTACTTACAATAAAAGACAAATAAATTTATCTGTATTCTTTATACATGTTTTGAAAAGGTACAGACAAATTTATCTATATTCTTTACACGTACTTTTAATAAGACAAATAAATTTATCTATATTCTTTATATGTGCTTTCAATAAAAGACATAAATTTATCTGTGTTTTTCATATATATTTTGAGAAAACACAGATAAATTTATCTATTTTTGTGTATTTTTGTTCTAAAAGAAATTTGCACGTTAAAGTTTTTATACAGATAGACTTTGCTTGTTAAAATTTTTTATGCTAAATAAAAAATAGTAAACGACCTATATATTTTACTGTTCATCAATTTGCCGAATATATAAATAGTAATTATTACTCAACTCTAATTGGGTCCTAAAACCAGGACTCATCTCAATTATTCCAATAATTAATGTTATTGCTTAAGCAATTATGTCATATTTTATTGTTCAACCACCTATATTCATTTGGTAGTCTGATTTTAAGTTAAGTATTTTATTTAAAATGGTTTAAAATTTTAAAAAAAAATTATTTACTGAACGGAAGAAGTAATTTAAAACTAAAAAATAATAAGCGCAAAAGTTAATTGGCTTAAAGCTTCAAGGCAAACAACTTGTCTTAAAATTGTTATAATTTACTTTTAGATGATTTTATATTTAATATAGATATTATTTGATAAATTTTAAAAAGTAAATTTTAAAAATATAAATTTTTAAAAAAAACGGATGTATATGATAAAAGTTATAAAATGTTTAAAAAATATAAAAAAAATATGCAAAAAAACAAAATGGTTAAAAGATTAAAAGTTTTTGAATTGCCAAAGGAGACTTTTAAACTTTTTGGACTTCAAGCGAAAAAATAAAAAAACCTAAATTAAAGCCAATTGCCCAAATGAGGCCTTAATGGTTTTCCACTTCTTTCGGGCTTCCGTGATATTCCACTGTTTGCTTCCCCAGATCTCAAAACATTACAACAACAATCATAATAAATATATGATTGTTGTTTCTGGTAATCGAAATTATGTTAAAAAGTTAATTATTATTATCTTTTTTTTGATTGGGAATACATGGACAACGGGAATGAAAGAAAATAAAAGGAAAAAAAGAATAAGAGGACTCAAACTGCAGACTACCTGAGTGAAGAGCCTTATGAAAAGATATAGAACTACCGAACTGTTAAGACTCTTCAAAAATTAATTATTAAATATAAGAAAAAATATCAAAATAATCTTGGCAAACACTTCAATGCTGCTTTTGTTACAAAAAAATAAAAAATAAATGAACTAAGATTTTTCTTTACTTTTAACAAACAAACCCTTAAAAGAACTTGAGTAATTTTAGCTTTGGCCCAGAATTGCTAGGGAAAAACTTTGGTATGCGCCCCATGTTTTGGGTGTGCTATCTGCTTGATAAATTTATTTTACGATATGGATTTACTAAGTATTGACCCGTGCCTAAAAGCACTCATACTATTTTTTTAAATTATTCGTGCATTTTAATAATTTCTCTAAAACAACGAGAACAACAATAAAAAAGAAAAGGGGAGAGAATGAAGACGTCATACGGTTTAATCGCTTTTCTCATTAACCATTCTAATATTTTAAGTATTAAATTTTTTTAAAAAACTGGTAAAGTTTTCCCTATTGTTCGAATAATTTAATAGTTTAACTGTTTACAAAATACCCTATAATAAAAGTAAGCAACGCAATATATATATGCTCTAAATGCAAATAAAAAAAATTACAACTCAATTTTACATTATAAACTATCACTCACTAAACAAATCATTAAATAAAGTTATTCAACAAAAATAAAAACAAAAAAAACGATGAAAGAATACAATCAAGTGTCACACAAAATTTTCTCATATAAAATTTTGTTGCACAGTATTCAAACAATTTGCTATGTCAAATAAACTAAAAAATACACTTATACACGTCCATCAAATGAATTAAATACAATGTAGCAAACTGTTACCAATGGACTTGAAAAAAAATATGTATGCCAACACTCATTTGAAATCTTTAAAAAATAAATTAATTTATTTCTCAGTACCTGAAGTGAAAAGCAAGCATCAACAGAGTTGCTCTTAAGGTTAAAATGTGTTATGCGTAAAAGAACTACCTTATTGCCTTGATTTTATACTTCGAAAATCTGAAAATGTGAGGTTAAAAACAAATGGATTAATTTGCATACATACAATCGTCAATTATGTGATACTAACTATTATCTTGAATCGAAATGAATGTCCTTTTATTATCTTGAAACAATCTAATTCTGATGATTATACTTTAGCACTTCAAGCAATCTCAAATAAATTCAACAAATGACTTTTAGTAAAAATTTCAAAATAATTACTTAGCATAAAAAGACCTTCCTTACCAATCCCAACCCCAATCCCACTTTCTACTCCAAAGTCGTAGTTGGTCTGTTTAGAAGCAAAAAAATATGTTTTTCTCCCTAGAACTCACAATCATTCTAATTGGTCGTATCTAAAAGCACTCATAATACAATTAGATCATATTCTAATCATTATTATCATAATTTGACTAAAACAAACTATCACTCCTTATTTTTGTCCAACCATTGCACCAACAAAAATTCTGAATCTTAACAATACTAAAAGTCTAGCATAATAGCATAAGAGGCAAATCACCGACTATCAAGATTCACGATTTTTGAACCAAGCATTCTATGTTTTGTATTACAACTTCAACAATATAATTTAATGGAATGAGTCTCTTAAGGATGTAATGGATATAGTCACCATCTAAGTAGTGCCCGCCAACTTCATTTTATCGAGATTTTAATTCAAATATTAAAACCTTCAGACAAAAATAAAGAAAAGAAAATGATACATAAAATAAAATAAAAAAATCTAATATTCCATTTCATTATCTTTAAGTGTGCGCAAAGCCAATGGTTTGTATTTAAACATCTCAGTTGACATTAAATAAATATTCCTCAACAACTAATAAGAAATTCTCAAATATATGAAAATAAGAAAGAAAAATGAAAAAAAAAAAATCAATGAACTGCTAGCGTCATTGTGCAAGATAAGCTCACCAAATGCGCCATGATTATAAACAAAAGAAAAACTTAACATACCACAGTAGACTTGTCACAGGTTAAAATTAGATAAATGTTATGCAGTTAGCTAATACTGATTGAAGCTTTTCCTAGGACAAATAATGCTGAAAATTTTGAAATCCTAAAATACCCATAAAAAAAGTTAATATAAAAAGTAATACACTTTGATCATTTGCAATTCAAAAACATAAGCATAAATCCCTTTGGATATATATATATATATATATAATGCAAAAATATTAAATCACGTGACCATTACAGTGAAAAACACAACAAATCATATAATAGTTTTTTTTTTCATTGCAGAAAATAAGCACTGAAAAAAGTGCATAAAACTGGGGAAAAAACTCAAAATTAAGACCAATACCATCGAAGGCTGAGAGTACGAAACGGGCAGAAAGCTTCCAACATAACTTCTAAAAAATTCAATAATGCAAAAGCTAACTTTCTTTCTTTTTTTTAATCAGTTTTATTAGCACGAAGAGTTTTGTCGTCAGATGAGCTTAAAACCTCAATACAAAGTTAAGATTTTGATAAAATGGCATGCATTTTACTTTAGCATACAACTGTAAAACATTACCAAATTCTCAATCTTTTTCTGATTACAACCTTTAAGTTTAGGGTCACCTAATACATATCACAAAATAATAATAAAAAAATTATGAGCATAAAGAGAATCTAATTAACACAAATACCTATCTCCCAAGCCAAGCCACGAAATATGATTTATTTATGAAGCTTAGCATAAGGAGCATCTAATTAACAAAATACATGTATTTCTCAATACAAAAATGAGAGGTTGGAGAAAGAAAAAACAAATAATGAACCCAAATTTGAAAAACAAAAGACATCATTATCTTTGTCGGTAATAGTTAAAAATTTATGGCTCTAAAAATCTAAACAGTTTATTTGAAAATATGTATAGTATATTTTGAAAAACTGGCCTTGTTTTGTTATATAGCTAGCTAAAAATTTATGACTCTAAATAAGTACTGCTTATGATGAAAAACATGCAGACAAACACAATATTCAAAGAAACCTTATAGCAAAATTGTCCAAAATACCATAATATCTCCATAACTCAAACACTTCCCCTCCTCCTTTACATCTCTCTCAATTTCATACTTACCCAACTACATAAGTGCTCTTTCTTCGACCACTGCCTAGGAGAAATTTTATATATAAATACATTCTCAATTCAATATAATAAATCAAGTAAAATTTGCATAACGTAAAATTTTCCTCTTAAAAAAACACAATCTTTGTGTTAGTGAAACAAAAAAAAAATCAGCAAATCAATTCAAGCAAATTCTCACTTGATTATATAGTGGGGGGCAAGGGAGGATATTTTGGTGAGAGGGAGGATGTATCAAGTCACTGTGGGGCTAGGGATTTCAGTCGACAATTGCCGTTCAGGGCTAAAAAGGGTGGCTGTGGGCAGGCGTGGAGCTGGGGATTTCAATCTGCACATTTGTGCGGAAATGATGAAGACAACAATCGGCGGTGTGAAGGATGCATAGTCGGAGAGAGAGAGAGAGAGAGAGAGTCGCTCAACCTCCTAATTTCATTGATCCTCAACACCCCTTTTACATTTGTCGTCTTACAAAGCCATTTATGGCCTCAAACAAGCTCCCAGAGCTTGGTATTCTACATTTTCAAAATTTTTACTCAACTTCGGTTTCAAGACCAATCACAATGATCCCTTCCTCTTTGGTTATAAATCTAACTCTATTCTTACCATTCTTCTTGTCTATGTCGATGATACACTTATCACCGACAACAACTCTTCTCACATTCAGTCTTTTCTCTCCACTCTTTACTATACTTTCTCCATGAAAGAACTGAGTCTCATTAACTATTTTTTTGGTATCTTAGTTTGGCATTTGCCCACTGGGTACTTTCTCTCTCAGAGTCAATATGCCACTGAACTTTTGTCTAAGGCTGACCTCACCTCCTGCAAACCAAGCCTTTCTCCACAATCCCTTAAGTCCTCATCTTCTATCTCTGACTTTCTTCATTTCTCTAATCTTTCCTTCTATCATCAAATTGTTGGTGGACTTCAGTATTTGACTTTGACTCGTCTTGACATTACTCTAGTTGTCAATCAAGTTTGTTAACACATGCATGCCCCATATCCCATGGCCTTCTGATCACTCCTGGTCCCTTAGATCTCCATGCTTTTTCAGACTCCGATTGAGCCGGTGACTGTACTAATTGGAGATCAATATCTGGCTTCTGTGTCTACCTTGGTTCTAACCTCATTTCTTGGGATTTAAGTCAAAAGTTAAAAAACTAACTTTAAGCTGATTTAAAGTCAGTAGCCAAACGAAGGCTAAAGTTGAAAAATAATACAGCAGCCTGTTCAGAAATAAATTGTGTTTTTGTGTGTAATTTTATTTATTTTTGGACTTTTTCGAACTATTATTTTTTATTTTTTTTCAATCGGTTTGAACCCTCAATAAGTGGAACTGACCAAATAAATACATTTGATTAAAAATAAAAAAATCATTAAAGATGAAAACAAATAATATAAAATATAATTTATTTACATATTTTGGATTTATTAAATCTTATTTATATTTTGATCAATTATTTTTTTTATTTTTTTAGTTCGCCTCAATTAGAGAAATTAAAAAACATAATATTGTCCCAAATAATGACAAAAATTCACAAAAAATAAAAATTAATAAAATAAAATAATTAAATAAGACATTATCTAAACTAGACAGATCATATGAAGGATCGAACGACAAATTTTTTTAGAGGAGCTCTTATAATTAATCAAATTGATCATTGACCCAATAACTTGAATATAGAGCCTAAAAACGCAGTAAAAAATATTTAAACACAAGTTATTAGTAGTAATTCACTTATTTTATTATATATAAATAATTTTTTTTATCTCATACCGATATGAGATAGAGTGTCACGGATTTTGAACAAGGTAAGATGTTAAATTCATACAATTCCTTACTTAAGACAATAACATTGTGCATTGAATACTCATACATAATATAAGAAAATTTATTCATAGATGTAGTAAGTTAAAAAATTATGTACATTTTGAGAATCCCATAAGAGGTCACAAAAATTTTCAAAGGCTAGCTTCTAAATACATCTTTTGAATTTTTGCCAACATGGTTGTATTGTAAATTAAAACTCGCATGCCTAATAAATAAAAAGGGTGAAAAGAGACTAAATTATTTTTATTATTTCTTTAATATTAATATTTTTTTAAAAATTATATAAATCCCTTAAATAGATAATATGATTAGAGTTACATATAAAAAATGACTCTCTAAAATAACTTTAAGCTATTTTAATGAGTTAAATTAACTAAAATCCAAAGAGCAGGTCATATTTGTTTGGGAGGATTGGGTTGGTGGGAAAAGGGTCACTCCAAATGCACACATTGTTTCTTTCAACACTCATTTTTTGCATTGTTATGATATTCGTACACAATACATTATTATTTATTATGACCATGAATAAAATGAGTGTTAAAAAAAATAAATGCGTGCATTTAGATCACCGAAAAAATAGATATAGGCCTTGTTTGGAAAACTGACTTTAAGTCAAGTTTTTTGTTCACTCTAATTTTTCAAATGCCAAAAATTTGTTAGAGAGAGAGATGTGGGGTGATTTTAAACTAAAGGATTAAAGTAGTTTTAAGTCAAAAAGCAAAAGAAATTGTTTAAAGTTGTTATAATTTTTTAAAATTTATTTTTAAATAATTTTATATTCAATATGAACTTTGTTTGATAGATTTTGATAAGTACATTTTGAAAATATAATTTTCATAAAAAAAATAGATTTGTATAATAGAAGTTATGTTAAAAAATAAAAAGAAATTTATATAAAATGCAAAAAGGCTAAAAATATTTGAGTTAAAAAATGAATTTTTTTAATTTTTTAGACTTTAAATAAAAAGAAAATAAGTCTAATTTTAAACCAGTTGCCAAATATGGCCTATAACTAACTAGTGTTCAAAATTTACTAGTATGGCCTATAATTAGCTAGTGTTCAAAATTTAGTATGGCCTATAATTTTAAACCAGTTGCCTTAGAAGAAGTGTAAGAGGGACGACCTTGGGCAGGCAGGGAATGCCATTGCCGAAGAATCTTAATTTTAGTTTACTAAATTAATCTTGGGCTCCCAATTAAATTTAAATTTAGTATAAATATATTTATATTTGTTCGATATTGTTAATTGTATTTTTTTTTGTCTCAATTTCAAAACTTTCCTTTGCTTTTAGTTCAATTTCTTTTTAAGTTATAATAATTTAATGTTTTTTTAAGCGACCCAGATTTTTATATAATTTTAAATTAATTCAAATGTTTAAAATTATAAAAACTATAAATAGGATATAATAAACAAAAGTTACGATCAAAAGCCATAACTTTTTAGTCATAAAATATTAATATTATTTTTACGGATTTATAGTCAAACAAAAAATATTGAATAAAAAAGTAATTTATTGTTAAAAGCTTTCCATACATAAGATAACAGTTTGATGCATGGTATTATACTTATATTTAATTTTTGTTTATAAATTGAATTTTGTTAAAACACGATTATAAATATATTTTGTGTACTTAAATTTTATAAATAAATTTTAAAATCTAACTTAAAATTTACTGGGATTCCTATATTACAAACTCGCATTGAATAGCAAA
>JAOTRH010486075.1:0-24813 GCA_034768845.1 Heliamphora exappendiculata
TCAGTCAGGACCTTTAATGGAATAAGTTCTGGTTCGTGCGAGAAATGATCTAACTCGGGGACAGAGTTAGGGATATCTGATTTTCTCGTACGGTTAGCCCGAGTCCTATATTTTCTCGTGATCCCTCACGTAGCCCATTATACGCACGGAGATTTTCTTATCGGTTTCGGTAATTAATTAATTTAATTTGAATGTCAGTTTTGCTGCTGGAAACATTCGGGGATTAAATTAAATAATAGAGGGCGGTATTAAAATTTGGCACACCTAGGGATCACTCCTTAAGTGGCCGGCCCTAATAGGGGTATAAGGTTGTTTTATGAAAAATTTATATCTCCTCATTGGTTTTAGGAAAGAGATATATAGTTTCCAAGGATAACTCAAGTGATATATTAAAACATATCACAAGGAGCCAAAAAACCAACCTCAATCCAAGCCTTAGCCGCCGCCCCCTTCTCTCTCCCGTTGGGTATTCCTTTTGCTTTGAGAGAAAGGTGTGAGATAAAAACCAAGAAGGAGAAAAACACGAAGATCCGAATCGGTGCCCACTCGCCGAGATCGTCGTGTGCGTCGGGATATACGGGAGAAGATCATTGGGTCGTCTCGGATCGTTGTTCTGCATCAAAGAAACTTGTACAAGTTTTTTAAAGGTATATTTAATCTTAATATATCTGTTCATGGATATGGTTTTTCATGAAAAATGCATGCGCCATTTTTTACGTTCACGGCGCCGGTTCTTAATTTTTCTTCTGCGTTCCAACAATAATTTCAGCCTGGCAAAGCTCGATTTTACATGTGGTTCGAGGGATCAAGTTTTTAACTCAACGAGGTAGGATCTTAGACTTTCATGTCTTATAAGGGTACTACGTGTAATCATGTGTGTTTCTATTAGTTAAAACTGTATGAAACCCCGTTTTACGTTCAAACGGGGTTTTGGTTTAAAAACCTATTTTTCGTCATTTTTGGTGGATGAAATTGGGTTTCGGGTGCTCTTTTTGAGGTTTTGGTGTTAGGCTTGGGCGTGTGTATGTTCGAGGGTGTTAGATGGAAGTTTGAAAGCGTTAATTCGAGGTTTGGAGGGCTAAAATAGTGGTTCAGGAACTGTTTCCGCGTGGGGTCAGTCGAGTGAACCGGGGAGGTCTGTCGACTAAGTTGCTTCTGTTTGGTTTTTTTTTTATTTTTCAGTATGTTTTCAGTCGACTGGGGTTTGGGGTTCAGTCGACTGGATTCTTGGGCTGGTTGTTTGTGGTTTGGTGGTTGGGTCCTTGGTTTTCAATTGGTTTTTAATAGTATTCAGTTGATTGATATATGGGATTGGTCGACTGAAATACTATTGGATTCTCTTTAGGGTTCTGTTGGTCGTGTTGTGGTTTCGAGGGTCGTGTCGTGGGCTTGGGTGTTTGTTTAGGTGCCGTCCTCGGGGGTGTGGTGCTCGGTTAGGTACGTGGTGTTTGTTCTTTGTTGGGTGCGGGGCGTGTTTAGGGCCTGCGGTCCTTTTTGGGAAAAAGGTGATGCTTTGTAATCTCGTGGTTTGTAGGGTTTGGTGTTGGCCTTTGGATTAGGCTTGGTTCTGTGGGTTGTTGGTAGTCCATGTGAGTGGGTGTTGTGGTTTTGTACATTTATAACTCTAGTTTATTTATGTACGGATTGTGTAGATGAATTACATGGCTTGATGTCGTTATGTGTAACGTGGTTATGTGGAACGTAATGTTGGTACGTGGAATTATGCATTAAACCCTAGTTTAGTTATGCATACTTGTATGGGATGTGATAGATGAACATAAATTGGTTCTACGAATGTTAACCCTGGTTAACATGGCGTTCGCCAGAACTGAGGTCCTTTGAGGAGGACCTGAGAAGGTGTGTTCGTTGGGGATGTGGTCCTTCGGCGAGAGGCCGAGAAGGTGTGTTGTTGGGGCTATGGTCCTTCGGCGAGAGGCCGAGAAGAAGCATTAGACGGGGGCTGCAGTCCCTCGGTAAAAGTCTAAGAAGATACATGATTTGCATGATTTGCATGAAATGCATATCGGGACGGATAATCCAATTTTTAAACTATTGTTACGATCTGTGTGAGTCATGGCACAAAAACCATTTTCAGGGCTCTTATGAGTAAAAAATGGTTCTTATCCTCGTATTTCGTTGCGTGTGAAAATCGTTTTAATGGCTTGAAAGTGAGTAAAAAACTACACCTCGTTTTCCTAGCATGTTTAGCTTATATCTCATGTTTTGTCTAGTTTCTGCTAGGCTTTGGCTCACGGTGTGGGATTTAAAATATTTTTCAGGTACTGGTCACGCAGGTTGATTCGGGGTTAATGGAGAGGCGAAAGATTTGTAGTCTTCTTTTTTGTTTCTTTTGTATCATGTATGTTTATATATTTTTTCGATGTTAGAACCGTGTAATATAAGCCTTTGGGCGGTTATATATAATACATGTATGTTTTATATTGAGAGTGTATTCTTGGGTTGGGCATTATATTTGGTTGCTTGTGAGTGTTTCACATGACCCAAAGTTTGGGGTGTGACAGATTGGTATCAAAACTCTGGGTTCGAATACCTAAGAGCCGTGAAAAGATGGTGTATCACCGTGTGAGGTTGATTGCGTGTGCTTGAGTGCATGCGTTTAGATGCTTTGATAATATGAATGTGTTAGGATATTAAGCATGAGAATATGTGAGCATGAGGGTTGAACTTAGGATTGATTAGTCTTGCCCTTGGGGGTTTGGTTTAACAAACTTGGGAGCCAAGTTGGAAACGCGTTTAACTGACGTGATTTTTAGCGGAAAATCTGAGTGGGTTATCTAGATTGACGCGTCATTCTTGTCGGTTCTCCTCGATATGTGGGGTTTGTTTAGCATGAACCTATGTGGCAACGTGTTAGCATGTTTATGTGCTTTGTTTATGTTCATGCGATGTGTTGTGTCTTATGTTTTGTCTTGCTTTCATATAAACGTGATGTCTGCGAGGAGAGGGCGAGGCCGTAGTCGAGGCCGTGGCCGTAGTGTTGGCCAAGGGGATGCTCCCATCCTTGATGATGGGGATGCAAATGCTTCTCAAGGACCTGTTGGCGCGGTAGAGTTATTGTGTGCGCTGGTGGGTTCCATCGATCAGTTGGTTGAGGCCACTAGAGGTGAGACCGTTAGAGAGAGAGTGCCAAAGGAGAGAGCTGCAGTGGCGATGCGGGAGTTTAGGCACATGAATCCACCTACCTTTGCTGGAGATCCTGATCCTATTGTAGCGACAGAGTGGTTGGAGCTAGTGACCCGGATCCTTGTTACGCTGCAGATAGCTGAGGATGAGTTACATGTTTCTTTTGCCACCTTTCAGCTGAGAGGTAATGCTCATTAATGGTGGAGATACGCCAGAAACACGGTGGGGGTCATATGAGCAGCCTTTACAGAAGCTTTTCTGGAGAAATACTTCCCAGCTTCAAAGAGGGACTTATACAGGGAGGAGTTCTATACTCTCACCCAGGGGGCAATGGATATTATGCAGTGTGAGGCTAGGTTTACGAGTTTGTCCCAGTTCGCACCAGGGTTGTTGAGCACAGATGAGCTGCAATCGATGAGGTTTGAGCGGGGCTTAAGGCCGACGATCAGGGAGGGTGTGGTTGCAATGGGACTTCATGTGTTTACAGAGCTGGCAGAGGCAGCAGCGAGAGTTTAGAACTCTATGACTGAGATTCGAGCTTCCAGGGAGGCCAAGGCGCCATAGGGTGGGACAGAGGCGCAGTCAGGTGGGCGTTCCAGCAAGAGGCTGAGGTCCTATGTTCCTAGCTTTCATCCGTCTGGATTACCATAGCAGTACTCTGCACAAGCACCATCAGTGGCTTCATCTGAGAGGCCAGAGCAGTGGGAGTTGATTTGCTATCGGCGGAGGCAGCTTGGGCATCGTATGGTGGATTGCCCGCAACCGAGGCAGCCTAAGGTTCATGGATTCAGTCACAGGGGAGGGAGTTACAGATTTGTTATGGATGTGGCCAGCCTAGACATATTTACAGGAATTATTCCCAGAGAGAGAGTACGCCGAGTACAATAGGCATCACAAAGGGTTCATTTGTGCAGGATCGATAGCAGCATCCCGAAGTTCAGACCTCCTAAGTGACAGATAGGGAAACTTCAGTTCAGTCGGTATGGCAGCCGACGGCGCTAGGTTCTGGTGGACATGCCAGGCTAACGTCGAGCAGAGCGTATGCTCACTGGTCGTGCCTAATGATGCAGCTATACCTTCTGTGAGTAGAGTTACTTTCTATGTGTACAAATTTTGAGCCAGTGTTCTTACCGACGCAGGAGCACTGTTTTTTCCTTGTTGCTTTTGTTTGGGAGTTGGTGATGGTTTCCGTGGGTGGTGTGCTGTGTTAAGACAACGATTGGTGAGGATGTAAGATTGGGGTGAGTTGTAGATCCCGTGTCTTTGAGATAGTTGGCCATTATTTAGGATGCCTGAACTTGTTTGACTATATCCTAGGAACGGTTTGGTTGACCATCTCGTGTACCTGTGTTGATTGTGATCGACGCGGTTGTTTTCTTTTAACCTTGAGTTAAATTTTAGGGACGAAATTCCTTTAAGGGGGGTAGAGTTGTGAGACCCTGACCTGTTTTCTTTTTTAGCATTTTTCGACGCGCGTATAGTGTTTTCGTTGCAGCATGTTTATATGCTTTTTGATCTATGATTGGGTTTAGTTATGCACGCGGGGTTGGTTCCTGGGGTCGTTGGGCGATGTGATGCGGGTTTTTAAAAAAAAGATATTTTCGTGGCCTATAAATATCTAGCGTTAGATGTTTTCAAAAGAAATTTTCAAAATTTTTCAACTAAATTTTCTCCTTTTTCTCTCTGCCTTCTCTCTAACTTCTCGGGGGCCCAGGGCTCGGTTTTCGACGATTCAACCGCTGATCCTTGTTATTGGTACGGTGGGCTACGCATTCATTCAGATAGAATTTTATTTCGACGAAGCTAGATTTTGCACGTGGTTCAAGACGTCGAGTTTTTAACTCAACGAGATAAGATCCTAGACTCTCATATCTTATAAGGGTGCTACGTGTAATCGTGTATATTTTTATCGATTAAAACTCATGAAAACCCATTTTATGTTCAAACGGGGTTTTAGATTAAAAACCTATTTTTCATCATTTTCGGTGGATGAAATCAAGTGTCGGGTGTTCCTTTCGAGGTTTTAATGTTAGGTTTGGGCGTGTGTATGTCCGAGGATGTTGGATGGAAGTTTAAAGGCATTGATTTGAGGAATAGAGGGCTGAAACAGTGGTTCGGGAACTGTTTTCACGTGGGGTCAGTCGACTGGATCTTGGGTTTGTGGGTTCAGTCAACTGAACCTAGGAGGTCAGTCGACTGAGTTGCTTCTGCTTGGTTTTTTCTATTTTTTAGTGTGTTTTCAGTCGACTGGGGTTTGGGGTTCAGTCGACTGGGGTTTGGGGTTCAGTCGACTGGATTCCTATACTGGTTGTTTGTCGTTTTGTGGTTGGGTCCTTGGTTTTCAATTGGTTTTTAATCGTATTCAGTTGATTGATATATGGGATTGGTCGACTGAAATACTGTTGGATTCTCTTTGGGGTCATGTTGGTCGTGTTGTGGTTTCAAGGGTCATGTCGTGGCCTTTGGTGTTTGTTTAGGTGCCAACCTCGGGGGTGTGATGCATGGTTAGGTGCATGGTGTCTGTTCTTTGTTGTGTTTGGGGCGTGTTTGGGGCTTACGGTCCTTTTGGGAAAAAGGTGATGCTTTGTAATCTCGTGGTTTGTAGGGTTTTGTGTTGGCCTTCGGGTTAGGCTTGGTTTTGTGGGTTGTTGGTTATCCATTGAGTGGATGTTGGGTTATACGGCAAGTGGCGTCATGATGTGAAGTTATACGTGGCTTTTTGTATTTATAACTCTAGTTTATTTATGTACAGATTGTGTAGGTGAATTGCATGGCTTGATGTTGTTATGTGTAACGTGGTTATCTAGAACGAAATGTTGGTACGTAGAATTATGCATTAAACCCTGGTTTAGTTATGCATACGTGTATGGGATGAGATAGATGAACATATGGTTCTGTGAATGTTAACCCTGGTTAACAAGGCATTCGCTGGGGCTGAGGTCCTTCGGGGAGGACCCGAGAAGGTGTGTTCGTTGGGGCTGTGGTCCTTCAGCGAGAGGCCGAGAAGGTGCGTTTGTTGGGGCTGTGGTCCTTCGGCGAGTGGCGGAGAAGATGCATTAGACGGGGGCTGCGGCCTCTCAATGAAAGTCCGAGAAGTTACATGGATTCCATGAAATGCATATTAGGACGGATAAGCCAATTTTTAAACTATTTTTACGATATGTGTGAGTCGTGGCAGAAAAACCGTTTTCAGGGCTCTTGTGAGTCAAAAATAGTTCTTATCCTCGCTTTTCGTTGCATGTGAAAATTGTTTTAATGACTTGAAAGAGAGTAAAAAACTGCACCTCATTTTCCTAACATGTTTAACTTATATCTTATGTTTTGTTTAGTTTTTGCTGACCTTTGGTTCACGGTGTGGGATTTGAGATATTTTTCAAGAATTGGTTGCGCAGGTTGATTTGGGGTTACTAGAGATGTTTTTCAAGAATTCCTTTTTGTTTCTTTTGTATCATGTATGTTTACATGTTTTTCCGATGTTAGAACCGTGTAATGTAAGCCTTTGGACGGTTATATATAATGCATGTATATTTTATATTGAGAGTGTATTCTCGGGTTGGGCGTTATGTTTGATTGCTTGTGGGTGTTTCACGTGGTCTATAGTTTGGGACGTGACAAGACCACGTTGAGGCAATTAATTTTATACAGATTATATAAATTAATTTACATCTCATGGTTATTATAAGTTCTTATACTCTTAATTTCGAAATAATTATTAGACACTTATATTTAATGCTCATTATTTTAATTTATTAAAATGTGCAATCTCTTACGGGTCTACAATCCCAGTGAGTTGAATAACGAGAATAATTATATAGTAGATATTAATTATTAACGGAATCTACGTCCCGTAATTGGTATTGATGATACCCCATTGAGAAAACTTATAAGTTTTGACCATGCCAAACCCTGTAGGTGGGTTTTATAATTCAATAGTCAAATAAATTAAAAGAAAGGTCTTAAGAAATTTTCAAAGCAGGCGATTAAATAAAATTGTTAGTAATTTAATTTAATCGGCGAGTATTTGTAACTTTAACGTGAAAGTGAATAAATAAGAATTTAATAACAGGAGCTCGAATATTTCGATTTTGCGAATAAGGCTATGAGTCAAATTATAATTCTGTAGTAGAATGATTTATAATTGATGTTTTATGAAATTACTTCTGGGTTGAGGTAGAATTTTGTAATTATATTAGGAGCCCACGTTTTATTTACTCCACAGGTCCCTACTGTAGCCTATTTATATATGATTATAAAACGTTGCCACCAGTTTTGATATATTCAGTCTAGGGTTTCCACGAATTGTGAAAATCAAAGGATAGGTGGTTTAAAGGTTTTAAAGAACAATATAGATCAAAATCCACACTTTGTTCGTGTTTTGGTATTCGGGAATATAGCAGAAAGCTTGACTTAGAGATTTGACTTCTAGTAAAAAATTGCAACGTCTTGTTAACTAAAGTTTGTTGTAGTAAACGAAATCAATTCTATCATATTTCGAAAGGTATAATTCTGTTCTAATTTTAGAAGTTATACTCGGCTTATTTTTTGATTGTTCGATATAAAAAAAATTTAATATGGAGCTTATTTCGGCACTTGTCCATCCGAATTATTCTTAACTTAAATCATACACAGAATCTTTGAATCTTGATTTTTAGCCCCAACAATTGGTAACAGAGCAGACTTCGATTATGTATATGAATTAAAACAGGGGTTTGGGTAGGTTTAAATTTATGCTAACTTTGTAGTGTATCTGATCTAACCCCGGCTTTAATGATCACTATTTTGCATTTTGATTGCATGATTTAATAGTTATTATATTTGATTATTTGTCTTTTCAGGAAAGTTTCGTCGTGGTAGTTGGTTGTGAGCTCCTTAGAGGCATATGAATCATGTATTCTTCTTCCTCTATAGTTGATTTCTAAACTCTTTGAAGGCATATGATAGATGTATTTTGTTTTTTGGAACGAAGAACAAGGAAGATGAATAGGTGCGGCGCACCTGGCGTGGCAAGGCAACAGCGTAGCGCGGCACGATAGACAGGCATAGTAGGTGCGTGAGGCAGTAGTAGCATGGGAAGGCAGCGGCAGCGCAGATGTAGGCACAACGGCACAATGACGGGCAACAGCGATGGTGGCTCGGCAGCGACTTGCAGTGGCTGTGTATCACACAAGTTCTATTGGCTATAGGAATATTACTGCTGCAAAGTTCTGTTTCTAACAGGGCTAGAAGACTTTTGGATGAACATGAAGAGTTCATTGCGAAACGATTAATTCAGGATTAAGTGATGGTTTACACTTAGTTATAAATAATATTATCTTTTTCATTTGAGTCACTGCTATTATTTATAGGACCGAAGCTATGTCAGTTATTTAATTTTACTCGGCACGACCTGTTGACTAAATAGTAAAATTAATAAGAATTGATCTGTCTAGACAAATACTGAACAGTAGATGACCTTGCCATCGAGGCATGTTATTCACTATGTATCGGACTGCTGGTGAGTTCTTTTAAAAATAGTGGAGGGAACTAAATTTTAAAATGAATTCTAAATTTTTTCTCATCATAATTAATATTTTTTTTAATTATGTGATTTTCAAGATAAAATGATTTTCAATACTCTCGCGACTATACTCGTAGAAAACAAATTTACGAGTCCTATTTATATTGACTGGAAAAGAAATTTGGATATCGTCTTAACTGTCGAGGATTATAAATTTGTACTCACAAAGATTTGTCCACCTAAGCGTGATGATGGGGCGACCGAACAAGAAGCATGGTCTTATCAAAAGTGATAAAAGGCTGATCAGATCGCTCGCTGTTACATTTTGGCATCTATGTCAAATGTATTGCAACATCAGTATCAGTCAAAGCCCAGTACCTAGCATAACATGATTATGAATCTTTAAGAGATGTTTCAGGATCAAAGTTGTGCAGCTAGGAAGGTGGCAATGAAGTCCCTGATGAACACAAACATGGCTGAAGGCACCCCAGTTAGAGATCATGTTCTGAAGATGATTAGTCTTCTGAATAAACTGGAGATCCTTAGAGCTGAGATTGACAGAAAAATCCAGGTCGATATCATACTTTAGTTGTTGCCTGACAGTTTAAGTAGTTCTGCCTAAATTATACCATGAACAAACTTAGTTTCTCCATGGTAGAACTATATAAAGAACTTCAAGCAGCAGAGGGTGTTCTTTGAAAGCCGATAAGTGTCTTTGTTACTGAGAAAGGTCCTTTCTCTCAATGGCAACTCTAGGAATTTTTGTTGATGTGGTCATTAAGAATTGATTATTTGTTTCTACTTTCTACAACAATATAAAAAACTCTAAATTTCTACAGTAATATAAAAAATCCTAAATTTCTACAGTAATTTGTTAAATTTTCTCACACAAATGTTCTTACACAATTCTCAGACAGTTAGTCAATAACTATTGATTATCAATGAAGAAATTAATATTTTCATACAATCACAAATTTATACAACTAAAAATTTTTACAATTACAAATTTTTCATCATAAACCCTAGATTTTTACAATGTACAATCTCACCTTATATAAAGAAATAATGCGAAAATATAAACTTTTTTTCCCAAATTAAAAATCATAAACCCTATATTTCTACAATTACATGATATATAGGTGGACTCCAAAGGAGAAGTGGGGTTCAGTTCGACCAAATTTGGGAATTGCCAAATTAGAATGGAGGGGTTGGGTGTGGACAATATGTTAAGTGCAACTGTACAACCTATATTTTTTGCAGTAAAATTTATAAATTCATAAAGTATTTATAAATTATGTATTTAAAATTTTTTGTAGTAAAATTGATATCTCATCGTCTCGTCGTAGTGAGAGGATTATCGGGACTCTTGCAAATATTTTACCAGATCTTAATGCCACCATCAACATGTTAGTTTTATAACCATGGTAGAATATGGATGATGGTGCACAGGGTTCAGAATGTGCACAATGTGTTACTGCGAGCACGCAGATGCTAATCGTGCCTCATCGTAGTGGGAGAGTTATTCATTAATTTGATTGGTATATATATTATGGGAGAGTCTTTTGGCAAGATTTTGAGAGAGTTGGATATTGAATCCTGTAACTGCAACGAAGTAATCCAACATAAAGATGCAGAATTTTGACAAAAGGATAAAACCCATCGAATGCAAGTGGATTTATAAGACGAAGATATGAGTAGACGGGAAGGTGAAAACGTTCAAAGCTAGACTTGTTGTAAAAGGGTTCACTCAGAAAGAAGGAAACGATTATAAGGAGACCTTTCGCCGGTCGGCATGCTTAAGTCTATTCGGATTCTCTTATCTATCACAGATCATTTCGATTACAAAATTTGAAAAATGGACGTCAAAACAACTTCTCTTAACGAAAGTCTTGATGAGTGTATCTATACAACTAGACGATTTTATAGCAAAGGGCCAAGAGAACATGTTGTGCAAGTTTAAGAGATCCATTAATGGACGTAAGCAAGAATCTAAGTCTTGGAATACTAGGTTTGATGAGACCATTAAGTCTTATAATTTTGATCAATGTCCTAACAAGTCTTATATGTACATGAATCGGGATGGAAGCATGGTGATATTTTTGGTACTTTACGTGGATGATATCTTACTCATCGAAAACGATGTAGGGGTGTTATCTTCAATGAAGGTATAATTATCCGGTCAGTTCGATAAAAAAATTTGGGAAAAGCTAGTCATATTCTCGGGATCAAGCTTACGCGAGATCGAAAATAAAGGATATTGAGCTTATCACAAGCTACTTATATCGATATAATCCTTATTCATTTTAGCATGTAAGATTCCAAGAAATATTTTTTTTTAGACATGGAATTGTCAGGGTTGTATACTAAAAACTATAGATTTTGGTAGTTTTAGTATTTTATTTTATTCTTTAATAAAACTTATTTTCTATTTTATGAGAATTTTAACGAGCAATGTATGCGATATCATTTTTTTAATATTATGAATGGATGTTCTTTATTCTATACAGTATTTAATCTAGTGTAAGAGTACGCCTCGTACATAGAAGACCAGATTATAGGTTCTTGCAGAATATAAGTTTACGGTTCATAGTTTAGATGGAATTGGATAAACTATCAGTACGACTATAGTACAGAGTTTTAGTAGGACTGTCTTGGTTACGAAGAACAGATAATAATGTCGTCTATTGTTTCGACTCTCTGTGTTAGTATGTTTTGTGTATTGAACATGACCACATTAGGATAATTAATTTTATACAGAATATATAAATTAATTCATACCCTAAGGTTATTATGAGTGCTTATACTCTTAATTCTAAAATAATTATTATTTACGTATATTTAGTATTTATTGTTTTGATTCATTAGAGTGTGCAATATTTTACGGGTCAATATTTCTGGCGAGTTGGATAGCGGTATTAAATATATGGCGAATATTAATTTTTGACGAAATCTACATCCCGATTATTCGGAATTGACGATACCCTCTTAAGAAAGCTTTTAAGTTTTGATCAGGCCAAACCCTACAGATGGATTTAGTTATTCGGCCGTCAAATAAGTTAAGCGGAAGGGCTTATGAAATTTTAAAAAATTAATTAAATTAAATTATTAATAATTAAATTTAATTGGTGGGTATCAAAAATCTTAACGTGGGGAGATGAGTTAAGCATTTAATAATAGGAGCTCGAATAATCGATTTTGGGAATGTGGTTGGGAGCGCAATTACGATTCTTTAGTGGTATAAATTGTAATTTATGTTTTTATAAAATTATCTCAGGAGCAGGTGAATTTTCATAATTACATTAGAAATTTAAGTCATATTTACTCCACAGGTTCCTGTTGTAACTCTATGTATATATGTGATTATGCTAAATCTAGCCCACATTCTACACATTATTGAATTAAAATTTCTACGTAAATTCTAAGTGGCTAGATTAGTAGGTTCAAGATCATGATAGATCGTAACCCACTCTACGTTCGTGATGCGCATCAGGAAATACAGTAGAAAGCTTGATCGAGGCTTCAACTCAAAGGATTCACATTCGTGGTTGTTGCAGTAATCGAAATCATTATACTAGATTTCGAAATGTATAATCCTAAATCTAACTTTGGGAGTATGGATTTTATTTTGATAGTACGACATAAAAAAGTTTTAAACTGGAGCCTGTTTCAGTTATTGCCCGTCCAGAATTTTTTTTATCAAAAAAATCATATTCAAATCAATGATCTTGGCAATTTATCTCGAACAATTGGTATCAGAACCATTTTGATTAATGAATATGATTTAATCGAGGGATCGGGTAGCTTTAGAACTGTGCTAACTTTGTTTTGCAAGCGTCCTAATTCAGATTTTATGATCATCATTATATTCATGTTTGATTGAATGGTTTGAATGATGATTTAATTATTTTTTTAATTCACGAGTATTGATCGTGATAGTTTAGGTGTTTTAGATTGATTGTAAACCTTCAGAACATAGGTTTCGATGTAAAAGCTTTATTTGTACTTTAGATATTATTCGATATATATAAGAACATGTTTGAATAGACGAAGAACAAGCACCGGTGGCATCAGCGGTGGTTTCGGGTGTTTCGGGTCACGGATCACGGTGGTTTTTCGATGAATTTTGTGATAGGTTTTTCAGTAAGATTTTTTTTGCAGTTTTTAGACTTAAAAGCAGTATCAAAATAGTTTCCAAAAATACAAAAAAGGGCACAAAATAGCCACATCGGCGGTGCCTTTGGCGGCGGTGGTTCAGGCAATTTTTGGTGATTTTTGAGGTGTTTTTGAAACTGTTTTTGAACAAGTTTTTAGACATAAAACAACAGTAAAATATGGCTGAAAACAGTCTAAAAAGTTGTGAAAAATAGCCGCAAAAAAGTTGCACAAAAAATAGCAGTAATAGCGGCGGTGGGGCTATCTTCGAGGGCTATTTTGATACTTTTTAGGACTATTTTTGGGGGATTCTTCAGGGCATTATATGGCTATATATCATTGCTAAAAATAGTAGGAAACCGGAGCTGGAACAACCACAGAAGGAGCATCAAAAAATAGCGACAGCGGGGGCGACTAGGCGGTGGCAGTGAAGGCTGTTCGGCCCTCATCGAAAGCAATTTTCGGGGCTATTTTTATTCTGATTTTTTGAAGAAAAAAAAAAGCATATTCATGTGCTATTTTTCAAAAAAAAAGGACAAAAATGAACGTTGGATGAGGCGGCAAAAGCCGCGCGAAGGCGGTGGCTGGTGGCTAGGCTGTTGTGGTTGACTATTTTGGTGGTTTCGGGATCCAGGTGGTATTGTATAATTATAATACTACGTTATGAAGATTCCTGACAGGTTTCAAATGTCGGGAAGCTGATTCTGATAAAATTGAATAATTTCAAGCTAATCGTTTAACAGAAAGACGAAACTCAATAGAGTTTCGATTCGATTATAAAATCATAATATATATATATCTTGCATTTATATTATTTAACTACGTGGATGATATATATTATTGTTTTATATTTCCTATTTATTTTAATCAATTCAGAAAAATTTGATTTTAATTATTTTTTGCAACGGAAAAATAAAATAAAATTTTCATTAATTAAAATTAATTTTATTTAGAATATGTTAGATATTTTATTTTGTTACAAAATAACACTTTTAAGATAATTTTTTTAAATTAGATATCTTAGAAAAACGTAAAAATTAATTTTAAATTTTGAATTAATTAAAATAAATAGTTTAATTTTAATAAATTATTATTTTTTAAATGTGTAACTTGAAAAATAAAATAAAATTCTTATTTTATTTAAAATTATTTTTTAAAATAAATAAGAATTATAGAATATTTTATTTGGTATACATTAAAACACGAAAAGTTGGTTTGAAAAAATCAAAATCTTTCAGATCGTGTGGTTTTCAAAATTAATAAACATATTTTAATTAAACAGCTTTTATAATTTTCAAAAATATTTTTAAAAACTAAGTGGAAGAAAAAAATTATTCATAGATAAATTCTGCGATCTCCATCACTAGTTCGTAGGTGACGTAATTCATTCTGCGTGTTGGCATTAAGGCCTTCTTCCCATCGGACAGAATTAATTACAATATCGACGGTACAAATCTTCTTCAGGAATAATTCTGAATAATTATTAGTGTAGATTACTTTTCCATCTGAAGATTCATTGCGAAACGATTTATTCGAGATTAGATGGTGGTTAACACTTAACTATAAATAATAGTATTCTCACAATCTGAGTCACTGTTATTATTAGAAATTGGCCTGTCAGGATAAAAAATGGATAATAGACGTTCTCCCATTGAGGCATGCTATTCACAGGGTACCAAGTTGCTGGCAAATTTTTTTTTTAAATGATAGAGGGAACCAATTTAAAATAAAATTTAAAGTTTTTTCTCGTCATAAATAATAATTTTTAATTATGTGATTCTTAGGATTAAAATGGCTTTCAATCCACTCGCGACCATACTCAAAGAAAATAAACTAATGGGACCAAACAATGTAGACTAAAAAAGAAATTTGAATATTGTCTTAACTGTTGAGAACTATAAATTTGTATTATCTGAGATTTGTCCACCAGTACCTGATGAGGGGGCGACCAAATAGAAAATTCGAGCTTATCAGAAGTGGCAGAAAGTTGATCAGATGGCTCGCTATTACATTTTGGCTTTTATGTCAAATGTATTGCAGTATTAGCATTAGCCTATGCCAAGTGCCTATGACATGATTATGAACCTCAAAGAAATATTTGGTGATCAAAATGTGCTGCTACGTAAGTGGCCATGAAATTTCTGATGAATATAAGCATGACTGAAGGTACCCCCATTAGGGATCATATTCTGAAGATGATCAGTCTTCTGAATGAACTGGAGATCCTAGGAGCTAAAATTGTCAGGAAAATTCAAGTCGATATCATACTTTAGTCGCTGCTCGATAGCTTTAAGTAGTTCTGCCTGAATTATTCCATGAATAAGCTCAAATTTTCATTGGTAGAACTTCTTACAAAATTTCAAGCAGCCGAGTGTGTTCTTAGGAAGTCAGGTAGTGTGCATGTAGCTGAAAAAGGTTCTTCCTCTAAGCCGAAATGTAAGAAAAAGAAAAAAGTTCAAAAACAGGGAGGCACGGGTCTAAAAGCAACTAAGGGGCCAAAAGCTGGAGTGAAGATGCCGAGAGGAAAGTGCTATCACTGTAACCAGTTGGGGCATTAGAAAAAATAGTGTCCAGTTTTTTTCAGTAAGCAGAACAAGCAAGGTAATTTCTATTCACAAGTGATTGAAATATGTTTAGCGATACTATCTAGCGATACCTACTGTGTAGATACGGGAGCCACTAATCATGTCTACAATTATTTGTAGGGGTTTCAAGAAATCAGGCAGCTCAATAATGAAAAAATTTACCTACATATGGATAAAAATACCAGCGTAGCAGCAGTTGCAGTAGAAGATATCACTCTCAGTTTTAGTAGAGATAGAATTTTACTTTTAAAAAGTTGTCTTTATGTACCTTCTATTAGAAGAAATTTAATTTCGATTTCTAATTTGGTGAAGAACAAATATTCTGTTCATTTTAATGACTCTGTGGTTATTAAGAAAACTAAATATTTTATTTGTTCTAATACATTGGTGGATGATCTGCACGTTATATCTCCTATCTCTCTTACACTGTAACTAACTAAATTGAATAACACATCTAATTTACCATATAAGAGAAATGATTTTTCTTTAATGAACTGAACGTTTCTTTGGCAGTTACGTTTGGGTCATATTAATCTAAAAATGATAAATAGACTGGTAGAAGATGGACCTTTGAGTTCATTAGAAGTGGAGGCACTTCCAGTCCGTGAGTCCTGCTTAGAGGGTAAGATGACCAAGAGGTCCTTTTTGCCCAAAGACTATAGAGCTAAAAAATCGTTGAAACTGGTTCACTTTGATGTGTGTGGTCCTATAACTATCCAAGCTAGAGATGACTTTGAGTACTTCGTCAGTTTCATTGATAACTACTTAATGTAGGAATACATTTACTTGATGCACCGTAAGTATGAATGTTTTGAGAAATTCAAAGAATTCAAGGCGAAGGCGGAGAAGTATCTGGGTAAAACTATCAAATCACTACGATTCGACTGTGGTGATGAGTACTTCTTTGGAGAGTTTAGGGACTACTTGTCGTCAGAAGGGATTATATCCCTATTGATTGCTCTAGGCACTTCACAGCAAAATGGTGTAGTAGAAAGAAAGAATAGGACTCTTACGAAGATGGTAAAGTTGATGATGAGTTATTCGAAATTATCCAATTCGTTTTAGGGACTTGCATTAGCGATAGCGACTTATATTCTGAACTTGGTACCTTCTAAGTCAGTACCTTCTATTCTCACATAATTGTGGACTAGACGCAAGCCTAGTCTAAGGAATATTTGATTTGGGGTGTCCATCACATGTGCTGAAAGAAAACGCGGGTAAATTAGAACCGAGAATAGAAATCTATTTTTTTGTTGGCTATCCCAAGGGAACGGAGGGTGATTTATTTTACAATCCTAATGATTAGAAGATCATTGTTAGCACTAATACCCGATTCTTGGAAGATAATTATATTATAGACCACAAGCCCAAAAGTAAAATTGTTCTAGAAGAATTGAGAGAAAATACCAGTAGAACAGACGAAGAACTACAAGTCACTGATATTCCATTGTCTCGTCGTAGTGGGAAGATTATCGGGACAGGTGCAGATCCTGAACTAGATCAGGGTGCTACCACTAACATGCCAGAAGAGCATGTGGGTAATGGTGCACAGGGATTAGATTCTACACAGTACATTACTGTTAGTACACAGACACATGTAGTGCCTCATTCTAGTGGAAGGGTTGTTCATCAACCTGATTGCTATATGTTCTTGGAAGAGTCTTTTGAAAGAATTTCGGTATAACTGGATACCAAATTATGTAACTACAACGAAGACTCCAGGACAAAGATACAGATCTTTTGCAAAAGGCTTTGAGTTCAAAGATAGAATTTATACATTCTAATTAGGTCTGAGAACTTGTAGAATCACATGAAGGGATAAAACTCATCGGATGCAAGTAGATCTACAAGAGAAAGAGATGAGCAGACATGAAGGTAGAAACCTTTAAAGCTAAGCTTTTTGTAAAAGGGCTCACTCAGAAAGAATGGATCAATTATGAGGAAACCTTCTCGCAAGTAGCCATACTTAAGTCTATCTGGATTCTCTTATACATTGCGGCTCATTTCAATTATGAAATTTGACAAATAGATATTAAGACAACTTTTCTTAACGAAAGTCTTAACGAGTGTATCTATATGATACAATCAGACGGTTTCTTAGCAAAGAGCTAGGAGAACATGTTGTGTATGATTAAAAGATATATTTATGGAGTTAAGCAGGCATCGAGGTCTTGGAATACTTGGTTTGATCGAGCCATAAAATCTTATGATTTTAATCAGAGTCCAGATAAATCATATGTGTACAAGAAGCGCGACGAAAGCGTGGTGGTCTTTCTAGTACTTTATGTAGATAATATCTTGCTCATCGAAAAAGATGTGGGGGTATTATCTTTTGTAAGAATATGATTATTTTGGTAGTTCGATATGAAAGACTTGGGAGAAGTCAGTCAGATTCTTGGGATCATGCTTTTGCGAGATCAAAAATAAAAGATATTGGGTTTATCACAAGCAAAGTATATCGATGACATCCTTGCTTATTTTAGCATGTAGGATTCCAATAAATGGTTTTTTCCTTTCAGGTATAAAATTACTCTATCCAATGATCAGTGTCCTAAGACACCTGATGAAATAGAGAAGACGAAGGCAGTTTCTTATGCTTCGGCAATAGGAAGCCTAATATATACTATGCTTTGTATTAAACTTGACATTTGCTTTTCCGTTGGCATGGTTAGCAGACATCAGTCTAACCCTGGGCAAGAACATTAGATTGTGGTAAAAAATATAATCAAATACCTGAAAAGAGTAAGAATTATATGTTGGTTTACTAGGCAGATAGTCTAGTACCTTTAGGATACACAGACTCGGACTTCTAGTCAGATAAAGATTTTTGTAAGTCTACCTTAGGATATGTGTTTACCTTGAGAGGTGGAGCTATAAGTTGAAGAAGTATTAACCAATCTTGCATTGCTGATTTCACTATGGAGGCCGAGTACGTGGCAGCTTCTAGAGCAATCAAAGAGGCCGTTTGGCTTAGGAACTTCTTGTTGGATCTAGATGTAGTGCCTTCAGTTCAATTGACTATTACACTTTATTGTGACAATAACGGAGCGATTGCAAACTCGAAGGAGCCAAAAGTCCACAAGAAAGGAGAGCATATTGAGCATATATATCACCTGATACAAGAAATTGTACAAAAAGGTGATGTTGCTATGACCAAAATTGTATCAGGAGATAACCTTGCAGATTCTTTTACAAAGAGCCTACCGACTAAGACTTTTGATTGTCATGTAGAGGGCATAGAAGTCAAATGTATGGCAGCATGGTTCTGAGTATAAATGGGAGATTCTTATGGTTGTATACTAAGAAACCATAGATTTTGTTGTTTTTAGTATTTTATTTTATTCTTTAATAAAATTTATTTTCTATTTTATGAGAATCTTAACGAGAAATGTATACAATATCATTTCTTTAATATTATGCATGGATATTCTTTATTCTGTACAATATTTAATCTGGTGTGTAGAGTACGACTTGCACACAGAAAATCAGATTATAGGTTCTTGTAAAATATAAGTTTATGGTTCACAGTTTAGATAAAATTGGACAAACCATCGGTACGACTGTAGCACAGAGTTTTAGTAGGCTTGTCTTTGTTACGAAAAACAGATAATAGTGTCGTCTATTGCTCTAACTCTTTGTGATAGTACACTTTGTGTATTGAACACGATCACATTAGGGTAATTAATTTTATACTGAATATATAAATTAATTCACACCCCAAAGTTATTATGAGAGTGCTTATACTCTTAATCCCGAAATAATTATTATTCGCGTATATTTAGTTTTCGTTGTTTTAATTTATTAGAGGGTGCGATCTTTTACGGGTCAATCTTTTATTATTCATTATTTTATTCGCGTATATCTTTTATCTACTATACGTTCGTGATGCGCATCAAGAATTACAATAGAAAGCTTAATCGAGGCATCAGCTCAAAGAATTCGCATTCGTTGTTGTTGTAGTAATCAAAATCATTCTACCATATTTTAAAAGGTATAATCCTGAATCTAACTATGGAGTACAGATTTTATTTTGATAGTTTGAAATCAAAAACTTTTAAACTGGAGCCTGGTTTGTCGATTGCTCGTCTAGAACTTTTTTATCAAAAAAATATCATTCAAATCAATTATCTTGGCAGTTTGTCTCCAACAGGAATCACTCTATCTAAGGATCAATGTCCTAAGACAGCTATTAAGATAGAGAAGATAAATACAGTTCCTTATACTTTGGCAATAGGAAGCCTCATGTACGCTATGCTTTTCACTAGACCCGACATCTGTTTTGTCGTTGGCATGATTAGCAGATATTAGTCTAATCCAAAATAGGAGCATTAGACAACGGTAAAATATATAATTAAATACCTGAAAAGGATAAAAAATTATATGTTGGTTTACTAGGCAGATAGTGTAGTGCCTTTTGGATACGTTGACTCGAATTTTCAGTTAGATAAGGACTCTCGAAAGTCTATATCAGGATATTTATTTACCTTGGGAGGTGAAGTCATAAATTGAAGGAGTATCAAGTAGTCCTGCATTGTTGATTCCACCATGGAGACCGAGTATCTGACAGCTTCTGAAGCAGCCAAGGAGGCTGTTTGGCTTAGAAACTTCATGCTGGATCTAGATGTGGTACCTTCAATACAGTTGGTTATTACACTTTACTGTGATAATAGAGCAGCAGTTGTCAGTACGAAGGAACCAAGATCCCACAAGAAAAGGAAAGTACCTCGAGCGTAAGTATCACCTGATACGAGAGATCGTATAGAGAGGTGACATAATTATGACTAAGATTGCATTAGCAAGTAACATTGCAGATTCTTTTACAAAGAGCTTACCAGTTAAGAATTTTGGTATTTAATTTTATTTATTAATAAAATTATTTTTATTTTATTTTATGAGAATTTTCATGAGCAAATGTATGCATTTTAATATTTATTTAATGATGTGCATGAGAGTCTTTTATTCTATATAGTACTTAATCTGTTGTGTAGAGTTCGGCTTACATGCAGAAGACCAGATTATCGGTTATTGTAGAATATAAGTTTTTGGTTCACAATCTTAGATGAAATTGGACACACCATTAGTAGGACTATAGCACAATATTTTAGTAGATATATCTTGATTATGAGGAACGGTAATTATTTTGACAATTGTACCGATTCATTGTGCTAGTACACTCTGTATGTATTGAATAAGACCGCATTATGATAATTAATTTTGTACTGACTATATAAATTAATCTATACCACATTGTTATTATCAGTACTTATACTCTTAATTCCAAAATAATTATTATACTAATATATTTAATATTCATTATTTTGACTCATTAAATTGTGCGATCTTTTATGTGTCAATAATCCCGGTGAGTTGGATAACAGCTTCACTTATATTGTTGATATTAATTATTGATGAATTCACATCCCGTGATCGAGATTGATAATACCCCTTTGAAAATACTTATAAGTTTTGACTGTGTCAAACCCTGCATCTGAATTTTATAATCTGACATGTCGAACAAGTTAAGCAGAATGTTTGAAAAAATTTTTGCGAAGAAATTGATTAAATAAAAATGCCAGTAATTTAATTTAATCGGCAGACATCCATAACCTTAACGTGAACTAGAATAAAAAAGTATTTAATAATAAGAGCTCGGATAATTCGATTTTAAGATTAAGGCTAGAAGTGAATTTATTATTCTTTAGTTGAATAAAATATAATTTATGTTTTTATGAAATTACTTATACATTGAAGTAGGATTTCACAATTACATTAGGAGCTCGTGTCTTATTTACTTCATAAGTCCCAACTGTAGCCTATAAAACATTGTTATAAACTCTGGCCACCACAATTTATTCAATCTATCTTCAAGACTGGGGTTTTCACGCATTTCATAAAAACCTAAATGTAGCCAATTATGATTTGAAGAACACGAAGAATAAAGCCCACACTTTAATCGTGTTCTTGGCGTTTGAAAATACGATAAAAGACTTAACTGAAGAAAAGATTGCGAGTCAATAACAACATTGATCTTTTGATTAAAGTTTGTTGCTGAAAGCGAAATCAAATTAGACAGATTTTGAATATATAATTTTTTTCTAACTTTGGGAGTTATACCGGGTTTATTTTTTATTATTCGATATTAAAATTTTTAATTTGGAACCTATTTTGACACTTGTCAGTCGAATTTTTTTGTATAATTAATGTACATTATCTTTGGATCTTGATTTTCGGGCCCAACAAAAAGTGCATGCTAGACCTTATTGAGTTGCATGCATGATGACCTTTTTGGAGGCTTTAAGAATTTTTCAATTGCCAAAGAAATGTGGGACCAACTGCGACTGAAGCATAGAGGCACAAAAGCAACTAGGTTATGTGTCCTTATTTTAAGGTTCAATTAGTATGTGACGGACTCAAAGCACACTATGACTCAACACCTTTAGGTGATGTCAGCCATGATTAGAGAAATGAAAGCGGCCAATAATGATCTCACATAAAAATAGTAAGTTCAAGCCGTCATCAGGTCCCTCCCTGAGCCTTCGAAGGGAAAGGTGAAACTAGTACTGACGCACAATAAGGGAATTGAGACTTTTGATGACATCTCTCGACACCTAAAGCTTGAAGGGAAGCATATAGATGCATATCGCAGTACAGCACTTGTCGCTAAGGCTAGATAGCGCAGGGATACAGGCCCCAACGTAGGACAACAAAAAGAAGCTAGACGAGGAAAAGCTGAGAATCTAGCGTTGAAAGATAGCAGTATAACCAAGCGTCAAAGAAGTAAACGTGGTGGAAAGAATGATAAATCCAAACTCAAATGTTATAACTATGGAAAGAATGGTCACTTCGCTAAGAAGTGACCATTAGCTCTCTAAATATATTTGTTTGTTCACATGTGTTTGTGGCTCATTCTTTCATTGGTTGGATTGTAGACACAAGAGTAATAGAACATGTAATAAGAGATCGAGCTGGGTATGTAGATTATCGTCGAGTACCAATAGGTAGACATTGCGTAATAGTAGGTAATGGAGCACAAGAGGAGGGTCTAAGAGTTGGCACCTACCAGCTCAAGAAGCGCAATGGGCGTAATATGCTTCTTCATGATGTGTTTCATGCACCCACTATCTAATGTAATCATATGTCGATTTTAGCATTACTGAAGTTAGGTTTTTCTTTTCATTTTCAAGAGATTAGTTTATCTATTTATCTAGGAACATTTCATGGTCATGGTAGTTTAAGGGATGATTTCTCTATGCTAGATTTGGATCCAAATTTGAATAATAATTTTATTTTTTTTTCTTCTTACGTTGTATCTAATACTATAAAATGGCATGCAAAATTAAGCTAGATAGGGTAAGAGAGAATGGCTAGACTGGCTAGAGATGGGCAAATGAGCACTTGCCAAAGTAAGCCTACCTATATGTAAATCTTGTTTAGTTGGAAAGGCAATCAAGAAGCTTTTTGATAAAACTTTTAAGGCTTCTCATCCATTAGGGCCAATTCATTCTAAATACATGTGGACCCACGAATGTTAAGACACACCATGGCGCATTTTACTTTTTAACATTTGAAAAAGTTAAAACAAAAAGATTGTGCCTAAAAGGAGGTGAATAGGCTGATTAAATCATAATATGCATGAATGTTCTATGTTTTCTTCCATCTAACCCAAGAAAATAAAACACAAGAGGATAGATTGATTAATAGACTTAATGTGCATAATTACAAAGTATACTTTTTTTTCTTAGATAAGAAAAAAAAAAGGCGATCTACAGTACAATCTATCTTGAGGCTGATTATAGACACTTAAACCCCCTAGGAACCTAGAATTACAAAGCATACGTAATACACAATTTTGATCGCTAAATGAACCACAATCCTCTTACATATTGTGCAACCAACCAAATATGACATAGGCCCTGATTGGCTAAACTAGCTTCTTAGCTTTTTGACTAAAAACGTTAAAAAATCAACATGATCCATTTGGCAAAAATGCCAATAAGTCAAAAAGTCAAATCAAAATACTAATTATTAGAATATTCTATTCAAACTTTCAACATTTTTAAAAAACAATATCTCTCATTCATAATTTATTTAATACAACTAGTAACTACATATAATTGTTAATATCAAATATATAAAATGACAAAATTGTTTAATTCAAACAAAAAACAAAAAAAAAACTAAGTTTTTGTCCAAACAACTAAAATTTTGTAGGCATTAAAACTTGAAGGGAACACGGTTCTACCCAAAGACACATTCCATCCACACATTGGAACTTTAAACCTTTGAATTAAGAAAAAATGACTTCCTCAAAATTTCAAGAATTTATAACCTCAGTTTCTTACTAAAACGAAATAGAATTACAACTACTGTAGTTTTGAGATCGCGCATAAAAGGAGAATGTGGATGGAACTCATTTGCCGGAAGAGGTTAACTCTTAGCGAGTCATCAGTCCTTGCACTGCTTGAGCGCCATCTTCAGTTATCTTGTTAGTTTGGATGGTGGTGATGACATTAGCTATATTACCCTGGAAGAAAATAGAATCAAGAATCAAGAATCAAATTACAACCATTGGACAAAAACTAAACTTGGTATAGAAATGAAATGACAAGAGAAATATTGATGGCACATCTAAGACATTCATTCACCCGACAACCTAACTAAAAAATGCATAGGATAGAGCTATGTATCATCAGCAGTGGGCCCAGTAAGAAGGACAAGAGGTCCGCGAAGTGTTTTAAACTGGAAAACTACAAGAAACTTTCACCACCTTCCTGAGAACTCTGGAAGAACACAATGGGAAATAATAACCGTCTGCACCTTCCTGAGCTCCAATCAGCCCGGTCTCTATTTAGACAAACCAAAACCACCCACAAAAGACACCTTCCACTTCCGGATGACCAGTCACCAGCATTGCTCTAAACCGTCGGGACCTTCAACTTCCCCTTCTCAAACCTCCTTTTTCTGTATTAAAGTAGACCCAGCGACATTCTCTTTAAAAACCAAAGAAAACTCCGGGCAACCTGCCGCCCGTCTTTCTTGCCATCGGTAGACCACAGATCCCATCTATCCACAAGCTTGAAGGATCCTCCCGCATTGCCTCTATCAGCCAGCCTCTCTCTTTCTCTCCACAACTAGATCAATAACATCCACCAACCCTCACTGTTTCCCCTTCTCTCTATAATGGCACATTCACAGCCCTCAACCAAACCGTAACCACTATGACCAGACCCTTCACCCTCCTTTGTTCATTCACCTTCTCTCTCATGCCTTTTCCCCCTCTGCAAAGAGAAGACCAAAGCCGCCGCCACCACCACCAACCAACTATCTATCGTAGTCCCTATGACAAACCCAACACCTACAAAAACGCACCATTGCAACTGTTGCCAAACAAACAAAACACCTACCTCACTTCCTCTCTTTTTTCAGCCAACTCTC
>JAOTRH010486086.1:0-24812 GCA_034768845.1 Heliamphora exappendiculata
ATAAATGGATACTCATGTCCACCGGGGTCCTGGCAACTTTAGTGTCAGAATTGTTGAATTTTCTCAGAATCTTGTCAACATAATGAGTTTGAGACAACGTAAGGCCACCCAATGTTCTGGTAATCTGGACACCTAGAAGCACATTAGCGAGACCCATAGCCTTCATGTCAAACTTTGAGTTCAACATATCTTTAGTAGACCGGATAACCTTGTCGCTGCTTCCTACAATGAGCATGTCAACAACATAGAGACACAGAATGATACAACTTTCATTAGTGTCTTTAAGATATGCACATTTGTCACATTCGTTGATTCGCAACCCATGAGACAATACTACATTGTCAAATTTCTCATGCCATTGTTTAGGAGCTTGCTTTAGACCATATAAAGATCTAACTAGCCTATAGGCTTTTTTTTAGGCCCAAAAAAATCCTTAGGTTGTTCCATGTAGATTTTTTCATCTAAATCTCCATTTAGAAAAACTATTTTTACATCCATTTGATGAATCGCCAGATTTCGTAAGGCCGCAATAGCGGTTACCATACGAATTGAGGTTATCCTAGATACAGGAGAATAAGTATCAAAGTAATTTAGGCATTTTTTGTCTGTATCCTTCGATAACAAGTCTAGCTTTGTACTTATCTATTGATCCATCTACTTTCACCTTCCTCTTGAAGTTCCATTTGTAGTCCAAAGGCTTACTACCTTGTAGCAAATCCACTAGTTCACACGTATGATTCTGCAGTATGGAGTAAATTTTTCTTTTAATTGCTTATTTTCAAAACGGAGCCTCGGGACAGCTCACAGCTTCCTTGTATGTACGAAGCTCATTTTCTAACAAGTAGGTTAAAAAATTTGGACCAAAAGAGGTTAATTTCTTAACTCGTTTGCTGCGTCTTGGCTCTATATCAACTTCTTCTTCGTGGTCTCTAGTGCTATCATTAGCAGGATATAAATTTTTTTTACTGAACTGAACACTTTAATGGATTTATACGAAAATATATGTTCAAAGAACGACATATTTCTAGACTGCATGACTATATTCTTGTGAATATCTGTTAATTACAGATTCATACATAAGAAATCGATAAGCACTGCTATTTTGAGCATAACCGATGAAAACACAATCAACGATTTTTGGACCTATCTTCTCATTCTTAAGAGAATGTATAGCTACCTTCACAAGACACCCCAATGTTCTTAGGTAATTATAGGTATGCCTCCTACCCTTAAACAACTCATAAGGTGTTTTGTCATTCTTCTTGCAACGTACTAAATTCAGGATATGATTAACAGTAAGAACTGCTTCACCCCACATGTTCTAAGGTAACCCAGAACTCACTAACATAGCATTCATCATATCCTTCAAGGTATGATTTTTGCGTTCAGCAGTTCTATTCTACTAAAGTGAGTAAGGTGCAGTGGTTTGGTAGATAATTCTGTGCTCAGCACAATATCCACCAAATGGTGATTTATATTCACCACCTCGGTCACTTCTTAACATCTTAATTTTTTAGCTAAGTTGGTTTTCAACTTAATTCCTGTACAGAATGAATTTGTCCAAAACTTCATCCTTGCTCTTTAGCAGGTATATATAGTAATACTTTGTACTATTATCAATAAACATGATGAAGTATTTATTGGCACAGGGAGTTTGAATATATTTTAGATCACACACATCAGTGTGAATCAAGCCCAATGGCTCGGTGCTTCTTTTAACCAAGTGAAATGAAGATCTAGTTAATTTAGCCTCCACACAAGTTTTACACTTATGAGTTTTGTCAATATCAAAACCAGGAATGTGCTCCAAGTTAATTAATCTACGCATAGAATCATAGTTAACATGACCTAGTCTACCATGCCATAAAATAGAATACTCAAGCACATAAGCAACAGGGGAGTTTATTTTATTAGTCGTGAAAATGACAATCATTACATTCATTTTGAATAGACCATTGGTTACATATCCTTTTTTCACATACATCCCAGCCTTAGACAGAGTAACTCTGTATGCCTCAAAGACCATCCAAAATCCATACTTGCTCAATAGAGACCAAGATGTCAGATTCTTTTGAATATCTGGCACATAGAGCACATTATTCAATGTCAGCTCTTTTTTGAATATCATCTTGAGGATCACCTGACCTTGTTTCAACACGTCTGAGGTAGCTGAATTTCTCATATATAGGTTCTGACCATGGGCCACCATCTCAACCGTGTTAAATATCTATCTGTCACAACAGACGTGGCGAGTGGCCCCTGTGTCTGTCCACCATTCTTGTGGATTTGAGTCTACCATGTTCACCTTAAAGGCCTTGGCCGAGAGATAAATATTTGAGACACCCTCAGTTGCCTCTACCATATGAGCTTGTGCTTGGAGATTCTTCAACTTTCTTGCACTCTGAAGCACAATACCCAAACTTGTCACAGTTAAAGTAATTTTTTTAGAATTTCTTCTTATGCTTTTTGACAATATGACCTCTTGGTCCTAGTTTGACTTTCTTGTTAAACCTAGCATTGGCATGCCTGTCATGAATACTCTTCTTTGCTCTTGAAGAGTTGCCAACTTTCATCACATTGGCCATGTTTGAGTTGGACTTGACACTCTTGCTCCTTGCTCAATTTTTTTCCTCAACATTAAGCTTGAAGAATAGAGCCTCCAGAGTCATCTTCTTATTCTTGAACATTAGATAACTCTTGAATTCTTTTCATGTTTCAAAATGCTTGTGGATGACTGTAGCCACTAAGAATGCTTCACTCATTAACATCACTTTTGCTTTGATCTCATTAATCAAAATCTGAAGCTCTTGAACTTGAACTGTCACAGATTTTGTGTCTTTCATCACAAAATTAAGGAACCAACCCACTATGAATTTCTTAAATCCGGCACCTTCAATTTTGTACTTTTGATCTAAGGACTTTCACAGTTCCTTAGCAATTTTTGCCTCATTGAACACAGAATACAATGAGTCATCTAGAGCATTCAGAACATAATTCTTGCACAGAGAATCAACATTCTTCCAATTATTAACTGCCATTAATTTATGAGTGTTTACATTCTCATCAGCAACTGGAGCTTCCTCAGTCAGGCATGTGGCTAGATTCAGAGTAGTGAGGTAGAACACCATTTTCTGTTGCCATCTCTTAAAGTCAGCTCCTCTTCTAAATTTTCCTGACTTGTCCACATAAGACAATGGAACAGTTGGAACACCAAATAAATGAGCACCTTATTTTTTAAGAGCAACTTGTTTTTCAGTCGACATATTTCTTGAAATAAGATCAATTCACATATTAGATCTTTATAGTGTCGACAATAAGAATAGATTTGCAATCTAAACTTAATTTTCTCAAACATAGTCTCTCATGTGGCGAGGTTCCAGGGGGCGCGCCCCCTGGTTGGGGTTCTAGGGGGTCGTGCCCTTAGTGGGGTTCCTAGGGGCAGCACCACAAGATATGCTCAGTGGTCCAAAAAATACATATTTATTAACTTTCAAAGATTACAATAAATAAAATTTACAGAGAGCAAAATTACAGAAATAATATGAACAGAATATGCAAACCGAGTCCTGTAAACGCAATTTCCTTAAGAATGATTCACCGCCTACAAAGGATGTTGTAAGTTTTTTTACCGGCGTCACTCTCCCAAGATAAAATGGTTGACCCGAACGTTGGAACACCATCAAAGATCGGCTACTCGAACGCATCTCGTCTGCCTTTCTCTTTCTGATAATAGACAATTGTAATCTGGTTCCTCTCCCTCTCTCGTTCTCCTCTCCCTGTAATTTGTTTCTCCACTTACCTCTTGTTTGTCCTTATTTAGAATACTAGAGGAGATATATATATACCTTCTTCCATGGAAAGTTACAACAGAATTAAAAAGAGAAATTAATTATCAATAAATTGTATTGATTTCTGAAATTCAATTGCCAATTGAATGGTCAATTAAATTGTATATTGAATTTAGAAATCAATTCTAGAATAATGGCCAATAATTCTAGAATAATGGCCAATTGAATTCACTACTTCTAATATTTTTGAATAATAAAAAATGCTAATAGAGGGGGGAAATCTGAAAGTATTTTTCATGGTCAGATTTTGCTTGTAAACCAACCCATCCCTTGCAATTTCTTCAAAAAATGGCACACTGATTTAGTGTTTTAAATTGGAAAATGTTGGCCAGAAGAAGAAGAAAGGGTGTGATCCAAGGTGTTGATCAACTACTTTCAATCCTGTCGGAGGGTTTAGAGGCCATGTGATTTCTCACCAAAGTGCGCTTGAACTCTTCTCTCAGTTACAAAATTCAAGGGAGCTAATAAGGCTTGGTTTGTGATAATTTTTTTGCTATTTCACTTATTTTTTACTGTTTGAACTTTTTTCGTATTTGGATCAAGATTTTTAATTCTTCGGTTTCTCTTGGTGAGAGAAACATAAAAAAGTAAAATTTTTTGACTAAAAAATATATAAAAAAATTTGCTAAGACAAAAAATAAGAAACTAAAATTGATTTGTTGGCTTATTTTGGTTTTTATTATCTTTTATGATTTTCTTTTTAGTCAAAATCTTTTACTTTTTTAGTTCGACTCAAGAAGAACATTATGAGTAAAAATATCTTGATCAAATGATTAAAAGAATTTAATTAAAGAGAAAAATAAACAAAATAAAATAAGTTAATAAATCATTAATAGGTATGCCAAGTGTCACGCCTTCAATTCCAAAGCACGTGAATTAACGCCGATGAATCGATAGAAATATCGAACTAAAAAAATATTTTAACAAAATTAGGCCTTAGGCTCAAATGAAATCTCACAAAAATATCCTTGAATGAACCATTTTAAAAAAATGGGAACCAAACCATAAAGGAAGAAACTCTTAAGACCTTGATTAGAAGTAAAGAGTATGTGAAAAATGATTTAAAACCATGGAAATGCATCCCTTTGAAAGTGAGGCCCAAAAAGGAAACGTGAAAAATTGACTCCAACAGACAAATTGCTCAATCGGTCTTTTACAGCTTGCAGCAATTTCACTCTTCAACTGAGAAATCGAGAGAGGTGTTTGACCGCTCGATAGACCGATTAATCTGTCCATCGAGCGGTCCAGCCTTGAACCATTTTCTCCAAACTTGTTTTAAAAACCCAACCTCCAAACTCAAAACATACTTTTCACATGCAATCTACAATAGCCAAGCCACGAAAAACAACATTTCCAAGCATTGAAATAACTCCAAACATTTCAATCTTTGAAATCCCACGTTTTAATCATAGGATACAAACGAAAAAAAATGATAAAAACCCAAAATAACCACCCAACATCCTCACATGCATTCAAGTTATGAGTGTGTGGTCTTAAGACCTTACAAAACGGGTTACATCAACTCAACTACGTCTAATCAATGTACCAAAGAAATTACATTTACAATATTCACTTTCCAAAAGATCTTTCTACAAAAGAATGTAATTACATTCAAAATGATCAAAAGAGGTCTCCACGACCATATGCCTCACTCGGTGGCTTTCTTTCCATTATCACCTGAAATGAGTTAAGTAACATGAGCCGAGGCTCGTAGGAAAAATACTAAATACAAACAAATGCATGATAATCGCGGATGATCATGTGAATGCACAATAAGTTTTATTCAAAATCAATTCTACTTCTCCAACAAATTCCCATTCACATAATCGATTTTTCTCTTACAAAACCAACACCATTTACACCCACAAACCATAGTTTAATCTTTATTTTCTCACCATTTCAACTGCTCCAAGATTTCCATGACTCCACATATCAAGTGAAACATACTTTGATTGGTACAACGTTTATCCATATTTGTTGATTAAGTGACTAACAAATATGATTCACCTCGTGCCTATTAAACTTTATCAATTATGAAAAGTATATGCCACATAATAATTTAAAAATATCTAATAATTCTACAAAACCCCACATCAAAAGTTGTGCTTGTGTCAATAGCATGGTCAACTAGTAGACATAGGGTGGATGGATAGGTAAGGTCACTCAATAAACTTCATAGGCAAATTGATTCATTTCAACACACACAAAAAAAGTTACAAAGGGATTTTAGTCTTGCTCATCGATGTGTGTAGAGAACGCTAAGTGCAGAGACAGACACTTCATCAGTAACCATTGAGTGGGCTATGTCGCTTCTACTTAACCATCCCAAGGTCTTAAAGAGAGCTAGAGATGAGTTGGATGGAGTTATCGGTGAAGATCATTTGGCAGACAAACCAGATCTCTCCAAACTACCCTATTTTTTAAGCATCATCAACGAGACCTTTCGACTGTTTCCAGTAACACCACTCCTTGTTCCTCATGAATCTTCTAACGACTGCACCATCGGAGGTTTTAACGTTCCCCGTGGTATAATGTTGTTGGTGAATGCATGGGCCATTCACAGAGATCCCAAGCTGTTAAGGGACCCAACAAGTTTCATGTAACAACCTAAACCCTCGGATCATGTGAAAAGCCCAACAAACTAACATTTTGGGATACCACAACCCACAAAAACTGGCCGAACCCAAACAAGCCAATTATCAAAACAAAAATAAATTTTTTATTCGTGAAACATGTAACAAAATAAGACATTTTGTATCTAAAGGGTTACCCCCAAGCTTCTCCAACAAAAACCTTCTTTCGAAACAAAACCTAATTTTTGTTCACAGTGGCTGCCCGCTCGAGCGCTCAAAGGCATGCTCGAACAGTGAGACGCCTGAGAGATTTTCTAGCCAGGGATTATAAATTCTTTTCGAGTCTCAAAAACATACCTAAAAACATGACCTCTGAGCATGGTTTTAAATAAGCAAAATATAGGGACAAAAATATTTAATTAATAATCAAATCACTCCGCCATCTTTAAAAAAAGTGAAACTTTGAAAGTATGAAACCAGAACTAGAACAAATAAAACCACTATCAACCCAATGTTCCTCTCTCAAAATAAACACTACATACATGTATAATGTAATCGCCTCAAGGCCTACAAAATACACTTCAAAAAAAAAACAAGCAGTAGATATAACAATACATGATCCCAAAACAAAAGAAAACTAAAACTAATTTTCTGCCTTTTCGGACTCCAATTGATCATCTCCCGTAATCACAATAACTTGAAAATGGTTTTCCAATTCCACACCATGAGCTAAAACTCAGAAGAAAACATACTAAACATGAAAAAAAAGCAAAACATGCAAACAAAATAATATAATTGTTACGACTCACACGAGGCTCAAAAATAGTTTTACAATGATTTACACATAATATATGTCTTCACGGGCTTTCACCGTAGGACCACAATCTGTCCCAACTAATGCATCTTTACGGGCTTTCATCGAAGGACTAAAATTCACCCAACAAATGCATACACACATTACCATGAGCAAATTTCACATTTTACAATGCAATGTCATCCATCTAGCCGTGGAGACCGGCCAAGTTTAAAACAAGGCTCAACTCCAAGGGTTAGCTCCAAACCTCCAAGTTTGATTTTCACAATCAAGTGCATAATTCATTTCGATTTTTAAAACTCACCTTTTTGATAACCACAAACGCATACATGTCCATCAACTTCGAAAATGAGCCATAAAAACACTTTAAAAGCCCATTTGGCCAACCAAACATGGTTTAAACACGTATAATAACTATACATGCATTTTAAAATGGTAAAAAGCATAAAATTTCATGTAACACCCCTTTAAGACATGAAAGTCTACGATCCTATCTCAGGGAGTTAAAACTCAAAGTTTTGAACTCTGGCGAAAAAGTAAAGTCGCCAAAATGCAATTCCGTTCGGATGAAAGGAAGCCATCTGTGAGGATAATAAGAATCTGCTATTTGATTGCCAAAAACCAAGCCTGGGCCCACCAAAAAGCTAAAGAGAATGTAAAGCTTTTGTGTAGAGAGAGAAAAAACTTGTAAAACAAGCTTTAGTTCACTTTTCAAGACATGAGCTATTTTTATAGAATCTCGCACCAGGCAGTCCGCTCGAGCGAACAGGGCCCTGCTCGAGTAGTCTTCCACCGACCTAACACCCAACCACAGACCCGCTCGAGCGGCCACTGTTAGGTGAAAACCAAAACAAAGAGACAAAACCAAACCCCGTATGTATAACACATATCTAAACATGTTATCCTATATACGATTAAAGCAATAACCAACGCATCAAATAAATATTACAAAAATAAAATGGAATCAAGTCTCACATTTTAAGCCAAAGAGATTTGGAGGAGGGAAAAGGGAAGCATATAAGTTGATACCATTTTGGGTGGGAAGAAGGAGTTGCTCGGGAGCTGGGTTTGCTAACCGGGTAGTTGGGTTGGCTTTTGTTTGAGGCAAAATTGCCAAGATTATTATTTTTGTAAATAATTTTTTAATAAAAATAACTGGACGGGTAATGCCGAAACGGGCTCCAGATAAGACTTTTGATGTCGAATGATAAAAAAAAAAAAACTTGTGCTACTATAGTTAATTTAGAAGAATACATTTTTGGTTGATTCTCTAACTACGATTTTTTATTCCAAATTGAAGCTCCCGTCAGACCTTCTACTGTATTCCCTTATGCGATTCCCGTATGTAATGTGGGCTACGATCCTTCGAGAACTCGTATCAGTAGAACATGGTCAGTTTTAGTCTTAAGGATAAGTTATGAATTTAGTTCAGCCTACCCGTATATTTGTAGGGCTATAGTAGGGACCTGTTGAGTAATTATGACAAAGACTTCTAGTGTATCCAGATATATATCCAGCGATTTTCACAATTAAGAAAACCTCTCAGCGGTATCTGTAATTATGAAAACCTTACAGCGATTTCTATAACTTTTATAAAATACTAAATTACAGTTCATACCACTAAAGAACTGTAATTGCATTCTAAGCCATAATCTCTAGACCATCTTGTATCGAGCTCCCATTATTAAAATGCTTAACTCATCTCCCCACGTTAAGATTCCTGATCATTCAAGACATGAATTCTGTCAATAATTAATATTCACCATATAATTAATACCGGTATCTAACTCACCGAAAATATAGACCCATATAAGATCGCACCATTGAATGAATTAAAACAACGAAAATATAGCACTCTCATAATAACATTGGAGTGTGAATTAATTTATACAATCAGTATAAAATTAATTACCCCAATGTGTCTTGTTTAATACACACAAAGTGTACTAACATAAAGAGTTAGAATAATAGAAGACGCTATCATCTGTTTCCCGTAACTAAGACAGACCTACTAAAACTATGTACTATAGTCGTATCGATAGTATGTCCATTTTCATCTAAACTGTGAATAAATACTTATATTTTGCAAGAATCTAAAATCTGATCTTCTGTGTGCAAGCCGTACTCTACACACAGATTAAATACTGTATAGAATAAAGGACATCCATGCATAATATTAAAGAAAAGATATTGCATACATTGCTCATTAAGATTATCATAAAATAAAAAATTAATTTTATTAAAATAAAATTAAATACTAAAAATATGATTTTCAATATACAATCCTAACAGATTTGGCAGTGCTAATTCAGTGCTTCCGATGGAAAGGATTAGCGAAGAACTAGTGAACATGTCTGAAGGGCCGAGACTTACTATGCCGAAAGCTAAGCCATTGGAGGCTATGTGCAGAGCACGCAAAAGAATGATCAATGTGCTTTCAAAGCTATAAGTACAAAATTATTGTTTGAAGATGGTTGCTTTCAAACCTCCACCCTTAACAGCTACATGTTTAATCTACTTTTGTTAATAATATGTTGGCTTTTATTAATCATGGTTGATTATTTTTAAGTATGCGAAGTATTATTTGATCTTAAAATCTATGTTGATCTATAAAATCCTTAAGAAATATCTCATTTGTTAAGTATTCAAAGTTGAAGTGTGCATAATATTTCTTTAGGGAAAGTGAGAGGTGGCGTGTTTTTTCCCTTCTTCTTTTTGGGGTTGTTGTCTTATGTAATTGTGAAGTTTTCCTTTGTGCTTTCTTAGATTGGTGAAGACTGTTATTTGCAAAGGAATTCGAAACTTGAGAAATAAACCTGTGTGCAACGGTTAATTCGTCTTCGCGTAACTAATTAAAAAAAGGTTCAAATGAAATTAACCTTTCTGTTCCCAGGAAAATAGTTCTTACTCCCACACATCGTATTTAGAACTTCCTAGTGGTTGATAACATTAATATTGTACCAAAGTCATACCTACGAATTAGGAAAAATTATTGCTTCATAGCTTTAGGAAAAAAATAATGCTTCCTTTTGCAACAACGCTCCCAATCGATTATCAATAGTTACACTAGGACAAAATATCGACACATTGCATTTAAATTTGGGGCATCAAATGGCAATGCCCCAATGAAAAGCAAACAAGTGTAAAGCCGACGCAAAAAGCACTTTTTTTTAGATGGAAAATTTTGACGACGCAAATAAGTAAAAATTGATTATTTACGACGGAAAATTGACAGTAGCAAAAATTTTGGTTGCAAAAAAAAAATTTATGTCGGGATAATTCCCATTGCAAAAGAATTTTAATAAAACTAGGTTGTTTAATTGATATAACAATTAAAACGACGTCGTTTTATTTGGGTGGGAATTCCACGCAAACCCTAGGCTCTCAACTTACCCACTTACACACCAAACCCTAGCTCTCCCTCTTCATTCTCCCTCACCCTCTTCATTCCAAGCCAAGGCACCGCACAAAAAAATCCACCAAAATCAAGGCTATTTTTTTTTTGCTTTTTCTCTTTTTTTTTCTTCCTCTCTCTATCCTAACCTCCCCTCCCCTTTGGTTTTGGTAGTTTTTGTTAAAGTAGTAATGAAAATTTAACGGTTGGACTAATTTGATGCAAAAACTAAACCTGAGAGAAGGTTAGTGACATTTCAGAAACCACATGGGAGGTGGTTGATATTTTCGTAAACTTCAGGGGAAGTCAATGTAATTTACCTAAATATAAATTACACTTTTACAACTAAACTTAATTTATTTTAAATTAAAACATACCATTATGGAGACTACTTTTGCCCAAAGATTACTAATTCTATTTATCCAAAATTTCCAATAGCTATCACTTTTCTTTCAAGATTCCTATTGTCATGTCCCAAAACCCGACAAGATAAACCAGATGAAGGAGGGAAAGTTTTATGAAAACTAAAATATCTTCAATTCCTCAAGCCAAACATCCACCTTTTGATTAAATGAATTTGATAGAAGAGATCAAATATTTAAAAAGATGACCTTCGGGGCATCAATTTGGATATAAAACTCGCCCAAAAAGGTTTTAGAACGAAGATGATACCTTGGCTTCAAAATGGGAACAAGATTTGAAGCATAAAAAATTTGACTACACAGACATACTACTCTATCAGTCTATTACTGCTTGTAGTTTCTTTCACATGCATAGGAGATACCAGGGGGTGGCAAAGACCGCTCGATCGTTCTAAGGATCGATCGATCGGTCTGGTCCTAAACTACTTTTCTTTTTCAAGCTAATTGTAAACCATAAATTTGATAAAAAGGGGAGGCCCAAACCAAAACGATTCAAATCAACCCTAACTCATCAAAAATATAAGAATTCTGTGACATTGGAACCGAAACCTCCTCTAGAGGGCATACCCAACCATATGCATTCAACCATACGAAGGTTTGGCCTCGTGGCCTTACAACGTCAAGTGTTTAAGCACAAAACCTTACACTATGAATTACATTTTCCAAAAACTTCATTACACTATTACAAAACATAATAAAACCTAATCCTCAAGGTTCAAAACCCAACAACTTAAGGCCTCACAACTTCAAGCCACATGATCATCCTTGTCACTTGGAAACATTTTTAATCTAACAACGTGAGCGGAAGCCCAAAAGGTATAGACTAACAAATATAAATGCATAACATGTAATTACCAATTATATGAATCACTCAACCAAATATAATTTGTAACCCAATTTTCTTCCAAAACCACAAGCATTCATATAATTCACAAATGGTTAACAGCTTGAAAATAATAAAACTCGTTGTGTTTTTCCAACAACCCATCACAATCACAAATGATTTAACCATGTACTGGCATTGCCACACAAGGACACGTCGACAATTGTAGATTCTAGGGGCAAATCGGAAGGAACGAACATCTAACATTGCGCAAGTTTCTAGACTTCCATCGCAGAGCAATGTAAGCTCAAATTAATCACATTATTCTAGTACATTTACCAAATCATTTAAACGAAGACAACTACACTATCACGTGTACAATCAAAAGTCCATGGATTAATCAACAAATATTTTCATAATGTATACAATTTCAAGCATATCTTGAAATCAAAAACTCAACCCTCAAGGTTAGGTCAAACACAAATAATTTCATTTTTTGTGACATTTCCATAAATCCTTCTCATTTTCAAAATTTATTTTGAAAATCAAATTCTCAACCATACAAACAATTCCATTTATCCACTAAAAACACATTTCATGCTTTATTTTTACTACAAGCTAGGTTTAAAGCATAAACTTCATCTCATGGCATTTTAATCAACTACAAATGCATTTAACTACATAATTCAAGCATTAAAATCAAGGTAGTCTAGAATCCTACATTTTTGAGTTAAAAACTCGAAGCCCTAAGCACCCGCGAAACCCCGAAATTGACGAAATCAAATTCCACTTGGATGGATGTGAAGCCCTTGTTGAGTAGGATGACTTTTGTTCTTGCGGTGTTGTTCAACTCCAAATGTAGAAGCTCCAAAAATGGAGGTAAAGTGAAAAGGCTTTAAACTCCTTCCATGGAGAGAGAGAGAGAGAGAGAGAGAGAGAAATAGCCTGGAAGGGGGACATAAGCATACTAATCATAAATATTAATTTCACGTGGTGGCGTAGCGACACCCCATAGCTTAAAAGTATTCGAACCTAGAGCTCTGATACCAATCTATCACGCCCCCAAACACGTGACCCCAATAAAACACATGAAAGCGTAACCATAGAGGCTCAATAGAATATGACTAAACAAGAATGGATGCATGATATGCAAAAAGCCAATTACCATAACACAGGCAATTTTTCAACAAAGTTTTTTTGAACTCAACGGAATGCATAATTTCATAACTTCCAAACGATTAATGTGAACTCTCTCATTTCTCATCGATCCTCAACAAGTTCTAAACATTGCAATTTATGGACTTATTAAACGCCATGTAACCACACAACCAAGGGTGCCACATAGGTAAGGGATGCCACACAGGCAAGAATTTACCACATAGACTAGTTATGCCACACAAGCTAAGGTCGTCACACAAGCTAATTACGCCACACAGGCTAAGACCGCCACACAGGTTAATTATGCCACACAAGCTAAGATGCCACACTGGCTAAACAATAGATAATTTCACATTTACACAGTTTAACTTTAAATCTGTCACAATCATCGTAATGCAACACATGCGTAGATTTCTCAATCTCATAAATAGGGACTAACCCCTATTTATCAATCACTCAATTCTTAACACATAAAATTACCCAATCTCCAATTTATATCACAATTTCTCATCCAACAATCAATTAATATTGGCCCGTTTGGGCAATTTTACTTATTTGCTTCTTGGCTTATAAGCTAAAAAATAAACTACGTCGTTTGGGTAACAAAATAAGCTAAAAATAAAGAAATAAGCAAATAAGTTTACTTTGGTAGCCAAATAAGCAAATAAGATGGCTGATAAGCCAATAAATAAATAAGAAAATAAGCCACAAATCACCCAAACGAAGTAGCTTAAATGGGATTTGGCTTATTTGCTAGTAAGCAAATAAGCCAATAAGCAAATAAGCAAGATCCATCCAAACAGGGCAAATTATATCAACCCACAACCTCTAACTCTATTAAATAAACTAGGATTTCCAATTCAAATACATATCATATGATCTTTCTTATAAAAGAATTTTTAATCACAAATTCGACTTTCATCCAACCTAATTTTCAATTCTCAACTCAAATATACTCCATACAAACTATGATTTTAGTTTAAAATGAAGATCTCATGCACATTTTCAAAGAAAGTTCAATTAATTACATATCCTTCACAAATATTCAAGAGTAGTAAAAAATTCTATCTCGGTGAGTCGAAACCCAAAGCTTTAACCCACCCGGCGGACCCAAACTCTCCAAATAAAAAAATCTACTCGAACGAAAATAAAGCCCTCATTGAGTAGAACAATCTATCCTCTGTATCTTGATCAAATCCAAGCTTAAAGACCTCAATTTTTAGAGAGAAGGTGGAGCTCCAATACTTGGTCTTCAATGGAAGCTATGGAGAGAGTAGAAGACAAGAGAAGAGAAGGGAGAGAAGAAAAGAGGATCGACTACTTAGGGGGAAGGGAAGCTTCCCCCACAAACCTTGTACACCACCCCAAGCCATTAACCCAAACATGTTCTAAAAATACCCCTATGTGTCCATGTTATATTTAATTCACGCAAAAATACCCGTCTCAAAATTAATATTTTTAACTTTTTTTTAATTAAGAATTTTTTTTTTCAAAAATTACCAAAATCTAAGATTATCCCTGAATTAAATTTCTCAGATCTCTATACACATAAGCGGGTCCAACAAAGCTTACTAAGAATCTATCGGGCCCACTGGCCACATATATAACAGCATACAAGCTCAAGATTAATACTACACAGGTAAACTATTGTGTAAACATTTAATTACAAAATTTAAAACGAAATCGGGTCTCACATCAAGGGAATATTTCTAGAATTGAATAAAACTAAGTTCTTACACTTTTTCCTAAAACTACATCACAAATATCACTCTTTTAGCCTACTTAGTTACCTATGTTCAATTTGACTTTGAACTATTTGTTTTTCTGTTCTTGTTTAGGGTTCATTATAATTAAGAGATGAAAAAGTATTATTGATTCAAGAAGTTAATGTTTATAGGAATTCCTTACCTATTCTTGGATCTTGATACAAAAGAGTTAGACTTAGCTTTATTGGTTTTCCTTCCTATCTTTTATTTCCTTCTACTAATTCTTCTTCCTTTTCTTCTTCTTTTCCTCTTTCTTTTCTTGGCCGAGATTTCAAATGGAGGGAGGAGAGGAGCTGTGGTCTTCTATTTATAGGCAAATGCTTGGGTATTGGTTAGTCTTACTTGAGTTAGTTAACCATGAGTTTGGTTTATCTTGAGAGTAGAACTAGGTAAGGGGGAATGTTTTGCCTCAAAACTTGCTTTCTAACCTTCTATGGTTTTTTTCTTTTAATCTTTGTGGAAGATGTTAAAACATTCAAGGGGGGACTAATAAGGCATAACAAACAAACAAAGGGAGCTTAATAAGGCATAAGAAACAAACATGGTCCAAGTTTCCAAATAATGCAAATAAAACAAACATGGTACAAATTTCTAGATAATACAAATTAAACAAACATGGTATAAGTTAAAGCACACTAACAAATAAGGCACAATTCCCTAGGGTCACGGCCTCCTATTTTGATTTTTCTTAATTATCTCTAAAGATATTTACTTAATTTGTTTTATTTGTAAATATGACAAAAGACTTAACGTGGTTTTATTAGGTTTAATACTTGAAATTAGTGTTTTTAAGCTTAATTTCAGCTTTTAATTTAACATTAGACTAAAATTTGTTCTTAAAACTAAACCTTGGGCTTAAACTTGTGCTTATCTATTTGCATTTGACAAAGATAGTTTGGGCTTAGCCCATTTCACATTTTGGGCTCAAAAGAATCTAAACAGCCCAATTTCTCTTTCTCGAGGAGCTCTATAGAGACCAGTTATGTTTTAATTAGTTATCTTAATTAAATTAAATGTATAATGATGTGGTTTTGTTGGCATGCTTTGCTATTATTTTACTTGTGTGTGGAGACCTAGGATTAAATTCAAAAGTACAAAAATCATGTGAAGGTAATTTTAATTTAATTAAAGTGATGTGGAATGTAAATTGGTAGGGTGTGTGTTTAAGGGGATGTGCACATATATATGTGTAGAGACATAGATCTTTAAATATAAGTGGATATATATATATATATATATATATATATAAACTCTTTGCGGGCCTTCTTAGAGAAGCCTTTGATTCCCAAACCCCATGAAACCCTATGAGAACCCCATGTTGCCCCTCTTCTCTCTCTCTCTTTCTTTTTCTCTCTCTCTCTCTCTCTCTCTCTCTCAAGCCTTGGTAAACCAAGCTTAAACACTTTTTTCTTCCTCTTTTTCGGTGGTCTTGTGCTTAGAATTGGCCAATGCTTTAGAAGGATAAAATACTTCACTCGACGACGGCTACACTCATAACTAAACGGATCATCGTTTTGATGAGTTTGGGTTTTTTGCGGGTGTTCAAATTTTATGAGTTTTGACTCAATGAGGTAGGATTCTTGACTAATCTTGAATAAGTGTGATCAATATGTGATTGATTGCATGTTTTTGAGAAAATTTACATGAGAATTGTTTTTAAGTTGAAAACCTTAACTTGTATGAAGAGTCTCAGATTTGTGTTTGATGGAATTTGGGTATGTGATTATGGAATTGATTATGTTAATTGGAAGTTAATTTCTAAAATAGCTTGGAGTTGGAGTAGTTGATTGAAATGTGGGTAATTTTACCCATGAGATTGGGAATTGTATCCATCTGTTGTATTGTAATGAGTGAAATCAGTTTGAGCTAATGTGTGGGAGTTTATAATTACCGATTGTTTTGCCTGTGTGGCATCTCTTGCCTATGTGGCACCCCTTGCTTGTGTGGCAACATGGTACCTAATTAAATTTGTGGAATGTGGATTGTGAGAATTGTTGAGAATTATTGAGAAAGGAAAACTTACCTTTATTGTTTTCGATTTATAAGAAAATTGAATTATGTGAATACATATTTCTTGGAATTCATTGAAAACCTATTTGGAGATTAATTAAGTGTTATGGTATTCACATAATTGTCTTTTGCATATCATGCATTCATTCATAATTAGTCTTTTCCTATTGAATTTTGGCTCACGGTGTCTGAATAACGCATTTCAGGTGTTAGAGATGACTCTATAGCATAGAAATGATCAAAGGAACTTTGTAATTGGGTTTTTAATCATGTAAACATGTTTTGTTATGTTTTATAAATAAGAAATCAAGTGTTGTAAGGCCATAAGAACAAGTTCTCATTTATTTAAATGTATGTGGATGATGTGCCACTCTCAAGGAGAGTTTTTTGGATTCTATTTTTGGTGAATTTTTCATGTTTTTTTTGATGTTTGTAAGTGTTGAATTCCTTCGTTAAAAGGTTTTTGGATCCCCTCATAGGTTGTTTTAATGAAATTCTAAAGCTCAAGGATATTTATTTTGCATAAAATGGGTTTGGATGGATGTTGGGTGTCAAAATAAGTGAAAAAGTCACATAAATAAGCAAACTTGTGCTAGACGGCTCGACGGACCACTTGAGCGATCTATTTGGCGGTCTACCACATAAATGAAGAAGTTTGGGTCTGCTAGGGGACTGTTCGAGCGATTTAGAGCTCACTCGAGTGAACTCGCTTTGCTTGTCGTAAATAATTTCTTTAAATCAGCGTATTTCCCCTATCTTAACTCCAAATTGGGTTATTCTTGTACTCAAATTGAAGCCAGGAAGTCCTCTTTCCATTTGTTCTACCCTCATACCAAAATTATTTTTATAGAAAAAGTTATAACCAAAATTGTGAAGGTGTGTCAGTTTTTCCTTAACCATTTTTTGCATATTTTTTTTATGAAAGTTCTTTGAAAATGTTATTTTTGTCACCGTTGATCTCTTTCATCAAATCTCTTATCCCTTGAGCTATATGTTTGACCTTTTCACTCTAGGTTCTCATTATGCCGGGTCTTTGGGTCCCGAGATGTAACCGATATAACGGTGTTTGACCATTAACTTCCACATTAGAATTGTTAACCTTTAACTTGATTTTATCCAATTAGAATTCTATCTTTTGTTTCTGAGTCCTTCCTTTTCTCTTGTTATCTAGATCACCATGTCATAATCTTGGGGCGTGACAAATTGGTATCAAAACTCTAGATTCGAATACCTTTGAGCTATGAGAAGTGGTTATACCACCGCTGGAGAGTTGACATTTGTGTTTGACGTGCATATACTAGCATGTTTGCATGATGAAATCGTGATGGAAATTGATGCTTGCATGTTATGTGTTGTATATGGGCATGAAGGTTGAACCTTTGGAATGACGTGTCTTACTCTCGAGCGTCCAATTGACTAATTTGAGGATCAAATTAGAAAAGTTTTTGGCCAACGTTCTTTCTAATGAGAAATCTTGATGAGTTCCTGGATTGACGTGTCACTCCTAGCTGTTCTCCTCATTAGGTGAGACTTGTTTATGTGATCTTGTTAAGTGGCAACATAATTTAGTGTAATCTAAATGGAAGCATGATGTTAGACTAGATTCCTATGTTGATAATATCTCTAATTCTTTCATGTAGAGCAATGTTTTTGAGGTAAGGCCAAGGTCGTAGTTGAGGTAGGGGCCACATATTCGCATAAATTTTTGAAGGTGGAGATGCGAATGCCCCACAAGAACAAGTAAGAGGTGTAGATCTGATGCAAGAGATGTTCAATGTCATGCGGTAGCTGGCCGAGGTAGCAATGGAGGAGCCAGAGCTCCTAAATCTAGGGCAACGTCTGCGATAAGGGAGTTTCAGTGTCTAGACCCTCCAACATTCACTAGAGACCTAAACCCTAAGGTTGCCATGGAGTGGTTAAAACATTTTGCGAGGATCCTTGATACCCTATTGATCATAGAGGATGACTTGAGAGTAACTTTCTCCACCTTTCAATTACGAGGGGATGCTCATGAGTGGTGCAAATTCGCCAAACTACAGTCGAGGGCACTTAGGCCGCGTTCATGAAGGTATTTTATGAGAAGTACTTTCTAGAATCTTTAGAGGATGATTATAGGGAGGAGTTTCTTTCCAGCACCCAGGGTAGAATGTCAGTGGTGCAATATGAGGCTAAGTTCACTAGTTTGTCTTGCTTTGCACAAAAGGTAGTGGCTACAGATGATCTGTTTGCTAAGAAGTTTGAGTGGGGGCTCTAACTCGCCATCGGAGATAGGGTGGCGGCCTTGAGGATACGCATCTTTACAGAATTGGAAGAGTCAACGAAAACCATTGAGAATACCCTTCTAGAGAATCGTAAGGCTAGGAAGGTCAAGACCTAGCAGGGAGGGGCCAGCGTACAGTCAGAAGGATGTTAGTCCAAGAGACATAGGCAATTCGATTCTAGTTTTTTTTTCTACAAGATCACACTAGCAGCAGCTTTCATCTCCCACACCTTCTATAGTGTCATTTGTTACTTCTACTGATAGTCTAGTTATCGTGTGAGTGACTATCCACAGAGATGGCAATCCCAGAGTCAATCTCAGCCTCAACCTTAGAAGAGAGGGCCATTTACTTGTTTTTAGTGCAGTCATCTGTCGAAATTGTCCTCAATGAGGGAATATACAGAGTGTATTTAGTTCATAGCCAGTCCAGTCCACTCAAGGACGGCAGGGTTTTAGGCAGTCGTAGCAGTCGTTGGCAGCACAAACATCTAAAGTTGCAGGGGACCACTTCGGTTAAATTAATGAGACAGCTGGGAGCATGGGGTTATGGAAGGCAGAATCAGGGGACGCAAGGGTGATTTTATGCCATTCCTGAGCCGAGTGCTTCTAAGGCACTGGTTGTTCCAAAAGCTACCGCCAGTACATCCATCATTTGAGGTACCTTATTAGTGTACAATTCATTGGCCAATGCTCTCATCATTATGGGAGCATTTCATTCGTTCATTTCATTTGCATTCTCATCTACATTGGATATAGAGGTAGATGTGTTGTATAGTACCTTGTGTGTAGGGACCCTGGTTAGTAGGAGTACCTTGTTGGAAAGGATTTGTAGATCTTGTGAGGTTGAGATAGCCAATTGTCATCTAGTGTTCGACTTCATTGTTCTTGATATGACCACCTTCGACGTCGACCTATGGATGGATTAGTTGATTAGCTATCATGAATACATTGATTGTGATCGGCGTCAAGTGTCCATTTGTACACCTAAGGACGATTGCTTTTATTTTGTAGGTGACCAGGACAATGGTTTGATACCCATACTTCATCACTTGCAAAGTTGTGAAAACCTTAACTCTCTTTTCTCTGCCCTCTTGATGAGCGAGGTTGATTCGACCCAAGGGGAACTCCCTCTTGTTGTTTGTGAGTTTCTTGACATTTTTCCCGACGATTTGTTTGAGATACCACAGCGATGAGAAATTGAATTCTCTATCGATCTTATTTTTGGAACTGCACTAATTTCTATGTCACCATATTGTTTTGTGCTAGTGGAGTTATAGGAGTTGAAGATGCAGCTTCAAGAGTTGTTGGACAAAGGCTTTATGTGCATGAGTACTTCACCGTGGAGAGATCTGGCTTTGTTTGCCAAGAAGAATGATGGATCTTTACGTTTGTGTATTAATTACCAAAACTTAAATCAAGTAACTGTGAAAAATAAGTATCTAATGTTGTAAATCGACGACTTGTTTGATCAACTGAAGGGTTACTTTTCAAAGATTAACTTGAGGTCGGGTTATCATTATCTAAGTGTAAAAGAAGACGATATTGCGAAGATGACTTTTTACATACGTTATGGACGCTATAAATTTTTGGTCATGCCATTCGGTTTGACAAATGCTCCGACAACATATGCTCCGACAACATTCATGGACTTGATGAACCGTATCTTTCATCCTTGTCTCGACATGTTCCAGCATGTGTTCATGGACGACCTTCTGATTTATTCGCCATCAAGGAAGGCACATGGGAGTTCACTGGGACAGACAACCCGAGGAACTCATAGTTCTATAGTTGTGAAAGAAAGAGTCAGTAAAAGGATAGATAACAGATATGTGAACAGATGAAAGTATAGGAAGACATAAATAGTGATATACCTCCCAAATACTCCAATACCTAACAATGCTAAGCTCCTATGGGATTCACGTCACGGCCTTTATGAAAACGTACAAAGTGGTGAGAGTAGCCCCTCTCCAGTCGTAGGTGGCTACCCAGTCCAGATGGTGAAGAGCTCCCATATAATGCAGATGGGCAGTACTCTCATTGTTTGTAAACAAGGAGATACCAAAGATATACATCAAAAAGGCTCAAGCTACCCACTTGTAAGAACGAGGCTTTGAGCACTAGAAATGGCGAAAGTGAGTGTAAAACCAGGTGTACCTAACTCGTCCATGGTTCATCTAAAGGGGAACAGTACCAAGAAAGTATGTCATTGCCTCGGTAGACTGGGAAATGTTCGAGTCGAATGGAATGGGGTCACCCCCAATGCGGATGCCAGTAATCATTGCGAAGTCTAGTAGAGTCAAGGTAGCCTCAAAATTCAGGAAGTGAAAAGTGTTGGTGGTGTCCCACCATCTCTCGGCAAGATATGTTAGTTGTATGTGATCATTGTAGGTTTCACCCAGCAATGGTGTAACCCAGCCAAAACCAGCTCCATTAACAAATGCCCGACTCTGAGCATGGAGAGCTCTGTACCACTCCAGCGTGCGGTTGGAACTGCCAAAGCCTTGGATATATAGACCAACCTATGAGAGTAAAAGAAAATGGTCAAAAGATGCAATAAAAAGCTGTTAGATCAAATAGAATGCAGGAAGAATGAAGAAAGAGATAAAAAAACCCTAGTCACATGCGAAGCATTATCATGGTCATAGGTTCGTGAGACAATCCCTAGGTTTTCAAATCCTAGTCATAAACGAAGTGTTGCCTAGGTATTCCTACGTCCAGAAGGTGTCTTAGGTCTCTCAAGCCCTAGTGAGCTAGTCACCCTAAGCCCTAGTGTATTAGTCATATGCGAAGCGTTGCCTAGGTATTCTTAAGTTCAAAAGGCGTCTTAGGTCTCTCAAGCCATAATGAGCAAGGCACCCTAAGCCCTGGTGCGCCAAGCAAACCTTTTTCAAATTCGAGTCATATGTGAAGCGTTGTCTAGGTATTTCTAAGTCCAGATGGAGTCTTAGGTCAATCAAGTCCTAGTAAGCTAGGCACCCTAAGCCTTGGTGTGCAAGGTAAACCTTTTTCAAATCCTAGTCATATGCAAAGCATTGTCTCGGTATTCCTAAGTCCAGAAGGCGTCTTAGGTTTCTCAAGTCTTAATGAGCTGGGCACCCTAAGCCCTTGTGTGCCAGGCAAACCCTGTTCAAAATCTTAGTCATATGCGATGCGTTGTCTAAGTATTCCTAAGTTCGAAAGGTGTCTTAGATCTCTCAAGCTCTAGTGAGCTACGCACCCTAAGCCTTGGTGCGCCAGGTAAACCCTATTTAAAATCCTAGTCATATGCAAAGTGTTTTCTAGGTCCTAGGTTCGTGAGAAACCCCATTCAAAATTCTAGTCATAAGCGAAGTGTTGTCTAGGTCCTAGGTGTTAGGGTTAGTATACTGAAAACTATATTTTTAGTATTTAATTTTAATTTTAATAAAATTAATTTTTTATTTTATGAGAATCTTTATGAGCAATGTATGTATATCATTTATTTGTTATGCATTGATGTCCGATATTCTGTATAGTATTTAATCTGGTGTGTAGAGTACGGCTTATACACAGAAGACTAGATTTTAGGTTCTTGCAGAATATAAGTTTTATGCTCACAGTTTAGATGGAAATGGATGTACTATCGGTACGATTGTGGCATAGAGTTTAAGTAGTTCTGCCTTGGTTACGGGAAACAGATAATAGTATTGTCTATTGTTCCGACTCTCTGTGGCAGTACACTTTGTGTGTATTGAAGGAGACATTTTGGGTAATTAATTTAGTAGTGACTACCGACTATGTAAATTAATTTACACCCCAAGGTTATTATAAATAGTATTTATCCTTTTAATCCTGAAATAATTATTGATTTGCATATATTTAATAATCGTTATTTTGATTCATTAGAATGTACGATCTTATATGGGTCTATATTCCCGGTGAGTTGAATAGCGATATTATTTGTATGGAAAATATTAATTATTGACGGAATTCACGTCCCGAAAGATCAGGAATGACGATACTCTTTTAAGGATGCTTATAAATTTTGACTGGCCTAAACCCTGCAGGTGGATTTAATTATCCGGCGGTCAAATAAGTTAAGCGAAAAGGCTTAAGGAATATGGAGATGCCGATTAAATTAAATTGTCATTAATTAAATTTAATTGGCGGGTATCGAGAATCTTAACGTGGGGAGAAATGGTAAGCATTTAATAACAGGAGCTCAATGCAAGAAGGTCTTGAGATTATGGGTCAGAGTGCAATTATAGTTCTTTAGTGGTGTGAACTGTAATTCAATATTTTATAAAAATTGCAGAAATCGCTACGACTTTTCATAATTCCAGAAATCGCCCGTAGGTATCTGTGTTCCACTGGAAGTCTTACTCATAATTACACTCCAGGTCCCTACTGTAGTCATATATATATGCGGGTAGGCTGAACCAGTTTAGATTAATTTTCATATCATTCTTGATATATTATTTTTATCTTTCAATACTTAAAAATATACCGGGGTTCTGTCGGTACAAGTTCTCGGAGGATCGTAACCCACACTACGTTCGAGGATCGCATAAGAGAATACGGTAGAATATCTAACTGGAGTTTCAACTCGGAATCAAGCCGTAGTTGAAAATTAAATCTACAATAGATATTTTTCTAAATTAACTTTGGTTGCACGGGTTTAATTTTGATCGTTCGACGTCAAAATTTTTATCTAGAACCCGTTTCGGTATTTGCCCGTCCAGTTAATATTTTACCGATTAATCGTTTTTAAAAAACAAAGATCTTGGTAGTTTAACCTCCAACAAATTAGTATCAGAACCGTTTTATTTTTTGTTACGGTTATCGGGGTCGGATAGATTTAGAACTACGCTAACTTTGTTTTACAGACGTTTTAATCCCGATTTTATGATCATTTATTTTTTTGATTGAATGGTTTGAATGGATGATGATTTAATTAATTTTTTTAATTACGATGATTGACCGTGTTAGATTAATTAATTTTAGATCGAATGTGAGTTTACGGGACATAGGTTTCAATGTAAAATTTATTTATATTCTTTAAAGTTTTTTTTTAAATTAGAAAAAAAATTAAAAACAGGTATAGCGGCATCTGGCGGAAAAAAGCTTCGGCCAAACCGGTTTCCCAATTCCCAAAGAAGCAACACTGTTTTGATAAAAAGCTTCAAGTGGTGCAATCCACTAAGCGCCAAACATGGCGCACTCCAAAAGGAGCACTGTTGAAGCACAAATTCCCAAACCCAGGCGGCTTTGAAGCTTATCCAAAACAGTGGCGCCGAGGCAATTGTTTCCAATCCAAGTGGCGCCCAAACAGTGGTGCTGTGTTTGCAATCCAAGTGTTTTCTACGAGCAACAAAAGCTGTTTCGGCAAAAGAAAAACAGTGGGGAATTGGTCCATGATTGGGATTGTTCCAGCGGGTCAAAGCAATTGGAATACAAAAATTTGATACAGATTAAGCCACTAAAAGTTTAAATATGAGACTAAAATTCTTTAAGAGTTTTAATTGAATTATAAAATTGAGATTGATATTTATTTTATATTTAATTTATTTTATATTTTAATTGCGTGAATGATTATTATTAATTTTATTTATCTTGTTTATTTAATTAATTTGAATATTTGATTTTAATTAAAATATTTTTTAATAGAAAATAAAATTAAGTTTTTTTAATTAATTAATTTTAATTAAATGAAATTTTTTTAGATATTTTATTTTTTTTTATAAAATATCACGTTTAAAGATGATTTTTTTAAATCGAATATCTTG
>JAOTRH010486117.1:0-24807 GCA_034768845.1 Heliamphora exappendiculata
AGAACTCTCCATTAGGTGATGCTAACCCTAGTAGGATTATGTGTTTTCTTTATTGTATGTTTTGATTGCTATTGTTATGCTTTTTTTGTTCGGCTTAGGCTAGCCCTTTTTTGGCTTTTGGCCCAGGTTTTCTGTTATCCCCTTTTGATTAGGTTATCTTACCCTTCGGGTTCTTACCTGAGCTTTTTTTTTCTCCATGTTTGGTTTTCATGCCATAGTTTTCTTTTCGGGGTCATTTCGAAGCCCTTGGAGTAGTTTCTCTCTCTATCGGGTTCTTCCCGGATTGTTTATTCCATAGCCCCGCCTTTGTTTAGGCTCTTTTTTCGTAGATCCTTGTTATACCCACTTGAGCTAGTTTCTTTTTGTTATTCTGTCCATTTTTTTTAGAATTCTAGATCAAGCTATTTTCCTATCGTTATGCTTTAGAATTCTAGATCGAACTGGTCTCTTGAGGGTTAGAACTATTTTTCTCCACCGGAGTGCTATCCGTTTAGATAAATCTTTCCTCTAGAAGTTGGTTAATCTTCTCCTTAGCTGCCATCTCGGGTCATCCTGTTGTTATGCTTCCAGCATGTGCCCGACAGGGGCATTATTTATCTGTTCATGATTTGCTATTTTGGGTATCTGAGATATGTGTTGCTTGTTGTCAGAATATTCACCCGAGAAGAGTCTGATACTAGTTACTCTACTTTTGGAATCCAAGTTTCTCTATAGAATTACCATTGGGCTGAGAAAAGTACAGTCAACACGTGTCTAGAAAAGATCAGTGATAGGAAGACTCTGTAGGGTATTTGAACGGTCAACTAAAATGACAGAAAATGAGGTGAATCTGGCAGCCCTAATGAGGGCGATTACTGATATACGAAGAACCGTAGAGCAACAGACCCAGGCTCAAGTGCAATGTCAGGCACAGATTCGGACTATTCAGGCCCATATCCCTGTTGCGAATGGACAACCAGATGAGACGAACGAAAATAGAGAGGACTTTTGGAATGACAACCAGGTCCCCAATGGACTGCAAGTTGTTCCACCACCACCACGGAACCCTCGTCAGGTGATAGTGATAGTGAAAGAGGAAAATACTGCACAGTCTAGAGAATCTGCATTGATTGAGAAGATTGACTGGATGGAGAAGGTCATCAGGAAAGCCAAGGGAGTCGAGGAATACATATTAGATGTAGAGGGACTATATTTGTTCCTAGATGCTAAATTGTCGAAAAAGTTCAAAATGCCAGACATGGAGAAGTTCATGGAACTAGAGATCTCAGAATTCATCTCCGAATGTATGTCGGTACTCTGTCGCCAATGGAAATTGATGACCAGTTGAAAGCCCAGCTCTTTCACCGATCTCTTTTCGGGGTAGTCCAGAAATGGTTTCTCTTCTTTGATGTAGTCAAAATTAGAACTTGGGAAGACATTGCAACGGTTTTTATCAGCCAGTACAGTTACAATGTCCAACTGGATATAACTACCCGAGAGCTTGAGACGACCCGACAGGAAAATAAGAAATCCTTTGTTGACTTTCTAACCCGATGGAGGGGTAAGGCCGCCAAAATGACAAACCGGCCCACTGAGAAAGAACAGGTAAGGATTGTGGTTAAAAATCTACAATCTCCATTAAAGCGCTACCTCATCACGCAGCCGCTTTCGACCTTTGAGCAATTGTTTGATGCTGGGGTATAAATAGAGGACGCTATCCAATCGGGTGACATCGATAAAACAGAACCCAATCAGAAACCACCCAGAAGGGCTTTCCCCATAACCAACCAAAATCAATCCGCTTAAACCAATCTCGTATCTCGCTCAAACAAGGTAAACTTGCTGAACCCATTTCTTTCAGTCCAGCAGTCCAATAATACCCAACAATCAGATAATGGCCAACAGCAACAAAGGCCAAGGAGAATGTTCACTCCTTTCAATGTTTCTTTATCCACCGCCCTGAATCGACTCGTCGAGAAGGGGTTCATCTGGCCATTGGACCCCGTGCTTGTTCTTGACCCCCTACCGCCAAGGTTTAATGCCTCCCAATACTGCGCCTTCCACCAAGGTCATGGGCACCTAATTGAGAAGTGTTTGAGACTCCGGCACGAGATCCAAATTCTCATTGACAACAAGGTGATCTCACCACCATCGGTCACCCTAAAATCGAATGTCATTACCAACCCACTACCAAATTATGCTAGGAAGGCTGGGGTAAATTACATGTCTCTTGAGGAATTAGAGGACCCGAGTCAGCACATCTGCTCAGTACACCTACCACGCCCTCATGTTTCAATAACCGAGGATCAGATAGCATGCTCGTTCATGATGATTAGAGGCAGTCGAGACAGGATGGAAGAATGGAATGCTGATGCCTGGGAATGGTATCGACTGCTAATCCAAGTCTACCAACAAGAGGAAGATCGCAACGAAGAAGATGCATGGCCATTAGATTATTTGGCCCGACCCTATGGATTTGGCCACGTGCTTGATGGAATCACCCTTTTTCAATTTTTTGAGTAATAGATACATGTCGACGAAATACAGTCCTATAGGCTGGTAAGGGTTGTGTTAAAGTCAGACGGGGCCGAGTGGACCAACTTCTGGGCCGCTCGGGAACAGCTAGTGAATTTTATTGAAGAGGATACCTGGGAAGATATTGGTAACACATGAGCTATTGAAGATGACAAGAAAAGAAGGAAAAGGGCAGCCATTAGTGACTTAAATGATTTGTGGACATTCAAAAGCCCTCTGCACGTAAACGAACTAAGACAGACTAATAATGTGATGACAGGGTTATGAGATCCCAAAGACGGTGTGGAACACCTAACTAGAAGTGAACGATATTTTAAGCCAGCTCAGCTAGAGAAGGGACAGCCAAGTGAAAAAGAAAAAGAGACAGAGTAAGTGGAGAAAGATGATGCTGTATTAAGACAGTTGAAAAAGACACAAGCCAACATCAGCGTTTAGGGGCTGCTGATGGCCTCGCACAAACACAAGAAAGTTGTGCTGAAAGTTTTGAATAAAGCCAGCGTTCCGATAGAGGCCACCCCGGAGAAATTGATTGGACTGATTCTGTCGATGGTTGAACCAAAAGTCATTTCTTTCTCTAATAAGGATTTGCTTGCTAAAGGAAAAAGTCACAATAAGTCACTTCACATCACTGCCAAGTGCCTAAAAAAATGGGTACCAGTAATCTTCATTGATAATAGGTATGCCTTGAACGTTTGCCCATTAAGAGCGACCGTATGTTTAGGGATGAGGCCAGATCAGTTCACTCCCTGCAATCAAGGGGTATGAGCCTATGACAACACAAGAAGGGACGTACTAGGACTGGTGTCGTTCGCCGTTTCAATAGGGCCTCTAGAGACGTTAGTTGAGTTTCACGTGTTGGATGTGCCAACCTCCTTTAACCTGCTGCTGGGCAAGCTGTGGCTACATGACCCAAGTGTCCAGGCGGTACCGTCTACCCTTCACCAAAAACTAAAATTGATAAAGAACGGAGCAGTTTTAACTATCCACGGAGAATACAGTATTCACCCCCCAAAAGGAGGAGAGGGTACAACTCTGCTAGAAGTACAACATAGCAAAGATGATGTGTTGCTTAGTAGCTTTCAGTTTGATAAAATGCAGGCTATTCAGATGCTGATGATTGAAGAAGAAAGGTATGTCAACCCACGAGCTTTAATGATGATGAAAAAAATATCCTTTTTCCCTGGCATGGGATTGGAACGTAAACTACAGGAAATTTCAGAACCCATTCAGGTATTGTCGACTTTGTACCGTTTTGGTCTTAGGTATGAGCCAACAGAAGAAGATGTGGAAGGGCTTAGAAGGGGATAAAAGGCCAATCATTCTGGGACGCTCAATGGGTACTTCGTCAAGAAAGGGGAAAATTTCTTGTATTGTGGCTTTCCGAAGCCGTGGATCAACGAAGAGATCAATCAAAAGCTGTCGGGGTTAGAGATCTTTTTCAGCCACCAATTGTCTAATACGGAAGAGGAAGAAACAATGGAAGAAGAGAAGAAAGAAAAGAGGGTTTAGGAAGAAGATTGGGCCGACAAACTCGACGGTACCAATCTAGGATTAATGTTTAATGAAAAGATGACTCAGCTTCGAATGACTGATCAAGGCTTCTTCATGATGGATTTCGGCGCACCAGCTGATTGCACCAAGCTTATCATCGACGCGGCTGTAAAAGAGGTGAAGAATTGGACAATCGAGTCTGATGATGTACATATTGTCTATCCTGAGTCCGGGATTGAGTTAGAGTCTATAGTCGAGGGCACATCTATTGGTGCTCTTCTCCATGCTTTTACCATCGAGTTTGTAATTTCTGTTGTTCTCAATGAAATAAGCAAAGTTTCCAATTACTCTACTTTGCTTGATTTATTTCATACACTTTCTGACGATTTTGAATTCGACAGGGATATCCCCGAAGAAATAAAATTTTTAATAAAAAGAGAAAAAGAAATGCGTGCTCAACTAATAATTGAAAAAACTTTGTCGATAAATCTGGGTAATGAAACTAACCCGCAAAATGTTCAAATTGGTTCTTCTTTACCTTAGTTGAAAAAGAACAATTAATAACTTTATTAAAAGAATTCAAATATGTATTTGCATGGTCTTACGAGGATATCTCCAAAATTGATTCTGACATTGTCCAGCACCACATTCCCTATACCTTGATGCTAAATCAGTCAAACAAAAATTAAGATCAACCCGGCCATAATGGGCTCTGAAGATCAAAGAGAAAGTGGCCAAACAGATCAGTGTTGGATTCCTGATAGTAACCAAGTACGCAAAATGGGTGGCTAACATTGTTCCATTATTGAAGAAAGACGATCATATCCAAGTCTGTGTGGATTTCTGGGACCTCAACAAGGCTAGCCCAAAGGACGATTTTTCACTACCACACATCGATGTCTTAGTAGGCAGTAGAGCGGGGCATGCCTTGCTTTCATTCATGGATGGCTTCTCTAGATACAATCAGATTTTAATGGATCCCGATGATAGAGAAAAGATGACGTTCACCACACCCTGGGGGACCTACTGTTATCGTGTGATGCCATTCGGTCTAAAGAATGCAGGGGCAACCTATTAAAGGGCTGCCACTACTCTACTGCATGACATGATACATAAGGAGGTCGAGGTGTACGTGGATGATATGATAGTCAAATCCAAGGATCAGGATGGCCACATCGTAACACTGCAAAAATTCTTTAAAAAGATTTAGAAGTACAAGATGCGACTCAACCTACAGAAATGTGCCTTCGGAGTCACTGTCAGAAAGATGCTTGAATTTATGATCACTCAACGGGGCATCGAAGTCGACCCTTTAAAGATTAAAGAAATTTTGGAAATGCCTCCTCCGAGGACCAAGCCAGAAGTCAGAGGTTTTCTAGATAAGATACAGTTTATCAGCTGATTCATCACAAAACTAACAACTACCTGCGAGCCGCTCTTCCGTCTACTAAAGAAAGGAGTCAAGTTCGAATGAGATAAAAAATGCCAAGATGCCTTCGATACTGTGCGACAGTACCTACAAAACCCTCCTGTTTTAGCTCCTCTCGAACCTGACAGGCCATTGATCCTCTATTTGTCAGTGACTGATTCAACTATGGGATCGATGCTTGCACAAGAAGGAGAAATCAGAACTGTTCAACGTGGGAGAATGCCTCAATCCATGAAGAAAGTGAGGTAACCATTTGAGTGTAAGCAACAGAAAAGGGAGCCTCCGGGGCTGAGTTTATAAGGCAAGAAAGGGCAGAAAACTAAAAAATTCGACAAAAGGCACACTCATTGTAGCGGCCGCCACCTTAGAGTTCGCGACCGCCGACTTGAAAAGGCACAGTATAGTGGCATCATCACTTTGACTAGGTGGCTGCCATGTTGGAGGTGGCGACCGCCATGTTAGAGGGAGTTAATTGTGGTGGCCGCCATGTCTAAATGTGGCGGGTGTGTGTTAGCTTCTGTGGCTTATATAGAATTTTGACATTTGCATTATACAAGACCATTTGGGGCAACAAATGAAAAAGAAGCATATGAAAAAGGAATATAAAGTAGTAAAATGGCACGAAGGCTAAAAAATGTAATGAATGTATCAGAAAGTAAATTGGGGCACCTAGGCCCAATAAAAAGCAGATTGGGGCACACAGGCCCATGGATCAAGTAGATATGTCAAGCTAAGGCACGCAGGCCCATCAAAATAAATGTGTCAAAAAATAAACAAAACTGGGGAAGGGGAAGCTCTCTCTCTCAGACATGTCTCGGGCAGACTCAACGGGAGGAAGGACCGGCCTCATCTGAGCTGACATCCTTAAAGAGCCGCTCAATGTCATCATCATCATCTTCACTGCCGGAGGAAGAGGATATGGCTCTAGGGTGGCTCCTAGTAGACGAGATGGATCCTCTGGAGCGAGCTTTGGAAGAAGCAGCGCGAGATCCATGGCCTCGAGCAGGAGCTAGAATCGGGGCAGAAGTAGGAGAAGGCGGTAGAATAGCAGCAGCTACAGGAGGCTGTCGAAAGAGACAAAAAATAAGGAAATAGTATAAAAGAAAGCAAAAAAATCAACAGACAAACACTCACCGGCCGAGGAACAAAAGGGATCTCAGCTGCACGCAGAGCAGCATCCTGCTGGCGGACAAGGGTCCATAGGCCGCTCATCACCAGCATAAGACGGTCTTGCCAAGCCTGATCCGTTTGTTGAGAAATAATAAAAAACTGAGCAGTCTACAAATGAAGGAAGTACAGAAAAGGAGGTAACGCAAAAGAACAAACTTGGGCATGTACTGGCTGGAACTCTGGCGCTGGAGGAACCGAGATAGGAATATCGAAAGGATACCCATCCACGAAGGAAGATACAGTCCAGGGTATCTCGACACCCCCAACCCTAGCCCTACCAGCTAAATCAGCATTGGCAACTACAGCAGCACCAACACCAGCACCAGCACCCTCCAAAGCCAATTCCCTCCTCCTACCGCCAGCGCCAACCGGGCCAGGACCTAATGGACCCGTCTGGTGTACTCGGGCCTAGGTTGTGTAGTCCCCGTCTGCCACTAGCAGCTCCGAAACTGGGGTCCCCATTGTCTTCAGCAGCAAGTCGACGCGGCCTATATGATCAGTTCGGCGCATGCAGACTGGAGAAACCATCGGTATCCTGAAGTGATCAAGGCTGAGCGACTGACGGACCACTCACTTGCCAAGATAATACTCCCGACCTAATGGACCCTCAAGTAGGATCCGTCTCGCAGCAATGTCGTGACTGCGCATCATATCTGCGTCGGCCCGATCCTCCACTCCTCGCCAGACATCCCAGTGAACCTGTAGTAATTCAAAGAATAATACAGTACAGTAATCAGTATGTAGTATAGTACAATAAATAGTCGTGAATAGGATGCAATGCGGTAAAAATAGTAAAATGATACCTGGTCAGGGGTCAGTCGGTCAAGTGAGACCCGAAAGCGGTCGATGTCCTTCCCTCCAGCCTTCTTTTCCTTCAGCCAACGGGATCACCAGGCAGCTCTGGGAAAAACCAGAGGGTCTGCTGCGGAGTTCGTCGGGACATGAAACTTGAGGAACTCGTAAGTCCACATCTGCAATGAAGAAGGCGTCAATCAGTAAATAATGGATAACAGGAGAATGGAAATGAATGAAAAAATATAAGAATTAAATCATACTTCCTTGACCCTCCAGTATCCCCTGATGCTAAGCTCTTGGGAAAACCGGGTCGGTGTCCGCATAAACCCATAGAGAGTGGCAAGGGTAGCTCCTCCCCAGTCGAATGAAACAAGCCAGTCTAAACGAGCAAGGGCACCAAGGTAATGCAAATGAGTAGTATTCTCCTTGTTCGAAAACAAGGAGGTATCAAATATATACATTAAAAAGCCCCGGGCGACCCACTCGAAGTGGCGGAAGTGCTCGAAGAACCAGGTGTATCGAACCCGGTCTCTGTCTATCTGCGTAAAGATGGCTCCAAGGAAATGTAGCAGTGCGTCGATAGACCGAGCGATGGACAGATCGAATGGGATAGAGGCTCCTCTGACCCGGATGCCAGTGATGAGAGCAAAGTCGATAGGCGTCAGGGTAGCCTCGAAAGTAGTAAAGTGGAAGGTATTTGTGGGTATCTATGGCTTTGGGATTTAGGGGTTAAAAATAAGAGAATTCAAAAGATATTTTAGAAATATTTTAACACCTTGAAAATTAAATCTTGAAAACTCATTTTTATTGAAAATAGAGTCGCCACTTAATTTTTGAGAAAAACTAAGAAAAACGAAAATGGCTTACTGATCTTGAAAATGTTAACCAGAGAACAATGATTCGAGGGCTAAGGTACGAATCGGAGAATGTGTTAGGCACCCTGTTCACCCAACCATAAGGTTATCCTCTACTAATCATCATGAGTTCTTTAATAAATTTTTTAAATGCATGCAAATAAAAAAAAAAGAGGCAAAGAGAGAACATTCAAAATCAAATATAGAAAATACATAAAATATGTACATAGCATTCTAAAACAAATAAGTGTCAAAAAAAATCTTAAGTTCTATGACATGCAATTTCTATCTAAAGGATACACGAAACACATACTCATATGCAATAATATTGAAATAACCTAACTAGTATGATTTGGTTAAAAGAAAATATGCTAAAATTACCAATTGTCTAAACATGGATTACACAAAAAAAAAAATTAACTACACAATAAAGTAATCAAACCCTAAACTAATATGTACAATATGCATATTAAAAGTTGTAAGAAATATGTTAAAAACTAACCAAAATAATAAAATCTAATAACAAATATTTTGTATTAATAAGAAAATATTTAAAATTTTAATTTGAAGAAGAAAGAAATAAAAAAGAACTTACAAGCAAAAATAAAATGTTAGTGAATGCTTGTTTAAACTACTAAAAGAAAATCTAATTATTTTATTTTATGCATTTTAAAAGAGACAAGTGAAATCAAAAGAAAATTAGACTTTAATGATAAAACCTAGTCTAGAAAGCTTTTTATGATTTTCTTAATTTTAACAAAATAGAAAGAAAGAAAAAGAAATAAAAAATAAGGGAAATGGAAGAATATAAAAGAAATGAAAAGAAAAAGGGGTTTTTAATTTTATTAAAGAAAGAAAATTATAAAGCCATTTAAAGGTGAAAATTAACTTCAAAGCCTCTTTTGTAAAATGAAGAAAAATAAAGCTATATATATATATAATATTAAATTAACTATTAACTAAAGAAATAAAGAAGAAATAAATAAAATACTAACAAAGAAACACTAAATAATAATTTTCATCAAATAGGTGCAATATTGACAATTTCAACTATTTTTATGTACGTATTTTTTATTTTAACAATAACAACATTATTTAATCGTTTTGTCAAATTATATTAGCACTAATTAATGAGTCTAAAAGGAAATAACAAATGTGCTAAGTGTGAATGCGAAGAAATTAATAACTGAACAATTAAAGACAATAACTAAATTATATGAAGTAAAACAAAATCAATTAGATAAATAAAAGAAATATGCAAATTAAGATTGAATTTAACCCGATCACTCCAAAGGAGAGAAAGTGGAGTTTAGAAAAATTGAAAATCTAAACGGGATACCTAAATTGTCGGAAAATCCTCAAGTTGCGGAATGTGCCTTAATAACTCAATCCTCGGGTGGTGATCCAAGCAGGGCCTCAATGTAGGTGTTGGAGGTTCGGGACTCGATATCTCGGTAGGGTTTCGGCGTCAGGGCTCGGGATTGCTCGATATATCGGTAAAGTCTCTCCCACTCAAAATTCGTACTGAAAACGTAGGCTGGGGTTTAGTATTTATAGAATTCTTCAACCAATGAAATGTTGCCACATTTTGGGACATGTCAGGCCATTTGGAGTTGGTGGTCGCCATGTTTTTGAAAGTTTCCACAAGGTTCTATAGCGGTCGCCACTATGGGAGTTGGCGGTTGCCATGATGAGAGGTGACGGTTGCCACTTTTGGTTAGGGTTTCTACAAAGTTCTATGGCGGGCGCCATGATGAGAGTTGGCGGTCGCCTTACTTGGGCAGCAAGTTTCGATGGTTCGTTAAAATTTCATTGGTTTGAAGATTCTAGGTTCAAATATTGAGCTTTGATCATTTTCCGAGGATTGTGTCGAGGTACTATTCCACCTGTTTTCATCATTGAATTTGCCTAAAGATTGGGTGGGGTCAAATTGGGGTGTTTACAGTTGCCCCTCTTTGATATAACTTGCATATCAATGCGTAAAGCAAGTTATATCAAAGATTCAGAGACAACATCCATTTGACCGAGCCGTCAATCTTAGGCCGCAAACATACAAGCATGCATATGATGTTTGTTGTACTCGAATTTTCATCGAGCTGCCTACGTACCCCTTTTGTTAGGGACCAGATCAAAACGTAGTTCCTATGACAAAATGCGAAGATGTAATGATAAGAAACATGACGTGGATGCTAACATGAGGCAGACATTTACATTGCTAAAATGCAAGAAGGTTCTGATGTCATGACATAGATCGATAAGAAGATCAACCAGTTTTAGGTTGTGAAAGGACTGATAAGTCAGTTTATGGTCATGAGGAGGACTGATGAGTTAGTTTCAGGTCATGAGGAGGACCGATGAGTCAGTTTAGGGTAATGAAGAGGACCGACGAGTTAGTTTAAGGTCGTGAGGAGGATCAACGAGTTAGTTTAAGGTTATGGGGAGGACCAATGAGTCAGTTTAGGGTCATGAAAAGGATCGACGAGCCAGTTTAAGGTCATGAAGAGGACCGATGAGTCAGTTTAGGGTTGTGAGGAGGACCGACGAGTCAATTTAGGGTCCTGAGGAGGACCGATGAGTCAGTTTAGGGTCATGAAGAGCACCGACGAGTCAGTTTAGGGTCGTGAGAAAGACCGACGAGTCAGTTTAGGGTCATGAGGAAGACCAACGAGTCAGTTTATGATCGTGAGGAGGACCGACGAGTCAGACGTTAAATTGATAGGTTAAGTCAAGATCTAAGAATGCGGGGCTTAGTATTAGGTTTATCGAAAACGAGATTTAAAATGATCGAAAGCCAAGCCACGAATGAAACTTTTTGATTTATAGGGATGAAAGATTGCAAATTAGTAAGTCGAGTTGAGACCTAAAAATTTGAAAAGGGGCATGAGAAAAAAATAATTTAAAAGCCAAGTTACGGCTTAAAATTAAATTTATCGGAAGAAAAAGCTACGAATTAATAGGTCAAGTTAAGATCTAAAAATTCGGGACGAGGCATGAGATAAAAATAATTTAAAACCCAAGTTATGATTTAAAATTAAATTTATTAGGAGAAGAAAATACCTCAAAGAGATAAGGGTTTAAAACATAAAATTTTCTCGACAAACTTCCGAGATTACAAAATTATTTTTGAAAAGCTCTAAAAGTTATTTTTAGAAACGAAATATGTATGCAAAAATTTTATGTTTTCTGAAAATTATATTTTTATATTTTTATTATATTTTATTTCTTTTATTTCTTTTTGCTAAAGAATTTAATTAATAAAATTTCTGCATAATAGTGATGAAAATGCCCAAACAGCCCCTAAAAATCTTAAAACGTCATAATGAAAACTGACCTGATGTGACTTTTGGCGACCTGGCGGTCGCCAAGCCCAAACCCCTATGGCATGGCGACTGCCGAGTAAAAACCCTTCGAACCTGGCGATCGCCGTGTGGCGTTTCAGAAACATGGCGGTCGCTCACTTTAGAGTTGGCGACCGCCAACTCCAGGCGCGCATAAGGCCCTCGAGGTGCGCGGTTTTGGTTCATTCGCTCACTTCTTACTCTCTCTCTAAACTTTGGTGCTCTCAAGCTTTTCTCTCGTCCCTCTCCAATTTCTTGTGTTTCCAAGCTTTCTTTTGTTCTTTTCTTGATTCCTTTCGCTTCACATCATGTTTACATTGCTTTTCGTGATTGTTTTCCTCTTCATGGCGGGCCAAGGCCATGGGGATGAGGACTCGGGGGCACAACAGGACCCCTTCGCTAGTGGGATTACTTCCACGTAGCCCACTACTGCGATGGATGCCCTCGTGCTCGAGGCGAAGCTTGCCTCCCGTCACATTGCTGATGAGGCGCGAGCAGCTGCTATGGCGCAGGCGGCTGCAGATGTTGCTACTGAGGCCGAGATTGCTGGCTTTTTGGATCCTATTGCTGGAGATGGTCATCCGATGCCATTCAACCCGCACACTTATGCACCATTGCCTCATTGCGTGGTTCCGCACGAGATGAGACGCTACAAGCCTCCTGATGATGCAATTACCGCCGACATTCTTCTGCGAGAGCCCGACCACCACATGTCTCGTCGACGCCCATCGGTAAGTACCCCATTCCTACTTTTTCAATATCGAAGGATAGAATATAAAACGTAGACGCATGTTTAGGATCCTCCATATGATGTGATTTGATGCTGATGACTGATGATGATTTATTTCTGATGTGTTTGAATGATTTTGATGATGTGGATGTTGATTGATGATATGAATGATGATTGAGATTTAAGCTTAGCTTAGCTACCTATGCAATGGAGATCAAAACAGTAGGGACACTAGGATTTTTTAAACAATCAACAAAAGAGGCGATTATTTTAGCGAAAATCACAAAATAAAAGGCCTCAGTTTTTATTGTTTATTTTAAGAAAAACACAAATCTAGGGGGAATCTTTGTTTTGATTGATTTACTTATTTATTTATTTTTTCGAGAATCTAGAAAATTTTTGAAATTTTTTTTTGCAAAACCTAAGAAAATTTAGAAAATCTTAGAAAATTGGGACAAATTTTAAGGAAAATCCTAAAGAATTTTTAGAAATCTTTAGAAAATTTTAAAAATTTTAAGAAAAACTCTAGAAATTTGAGTAAAATTTTTAAGAAAATCTGAGAAATCTTAAGAAAATTTTTAGAAAATCATAGAAATTGAGAAACCATTTTGAGATAATTCTAGAAATTTTAAAAAAATCCTAGAAAATGAGAAACAAATTTGAGATAATTCTAGAAATTTTAAGAAAATTCTTGAAAATAAAAAATAAAATTGAGATAATACTTAAAAAGTTCATGAAAATCCTAAAAATTAAAAAAAATTGGGACAAAATGGGCAAAACACAAATGTCAAAACAAAGAGAGATTTTTTTTATATATACTTAGGAAGAGAATTAGCATAGAATGATAGAAATTTACCTGGTCCACCAGGGCTTAGGGTCACTAGGAATCACGAACCTACGGTTAGGGTACTTAGTTTTCTAAGGCTTGAAAGGACCGAGAGAACCTAGGTTTTGTTTTCTGTTGTTTCTCTGCATTTTGCTTGCTCGATCTGTCATTTATGTATTCTCTATCTATCTTCTCCTTACAGGCTGTTAACTACTTCTGAGGCTTCGGAGGTTCCGCCTCCGGGGAGGTGTTGGAGTGGTACGATGCCCTTACTGCTCCTAGTCGGGCTTACATCGATGCCTCCGGCTTTGCTCGCTTCATACCCTTGTTGGGTAGGACGAGCAATGATCGGGTATGGCTAACAGCCTTGGCCGAGTGATGGTGGGATACCACCAACACCTTCCATTTCACCACCTTCGAGGCCACCATTACACCTCTGGACTTCGCACTCATCATAGGCATCCGAGTTGGAGGAGCTTCCATCCCATTTGATCCCGCCATCACGCAGTCTGCTGACGCCCTACTGTATTTTCTTGGGGCTATTCCGGTGCAGATGGACAGAGATCGAGTTCGATATACCTAGTTTTTTGACCATTTCAGATACTTCCAGTGCACCGAGCCCCGCCACCACGAGTGGGTTGCCCGGGGGTACTTGATCTATATGTTTGGTACCTCCTTGTTTTCGAACAAGGAGAATACTGTTCATTTACACTACTTGGGCGGCCTGGCTCGTCTTAATCGAGTTACTTCATAGGACTGGGGTGGTACTGCTCTGGCCATTCTCTACAGCTTCATACGGACCTTGATCCGGTTCCCTCAAGAGCTTAGCATCGGAGGATACTGGAGAGTCTGGGAGGTACGACTTATTTTTTGCAGTTCTTCATCTATTTCTGTTATCTATTATTTTTGCTGGATGACATCTTCTTCTTTGCAGTTATGGACCTATGAGTTCCTCGGGCTTTACGTCCTGGCGAACTCGGCAGCAGACCCTCTGGTAGTTCCCCTCACAGCCCGGTGGTCCTATGGGCTAAAGGGGAAGAAAGCCCGGGGGAAGGACATTGACCAGTTTCTGGTCTCGTTGGACCGACTGACTCTCGACCAGATATCACCACTTACTGTTCATTACCCTCTGTACCATACTTGTTTACTGCACTGTACCATACTGATTATTGCATTTTGTTTATTGATGCTGCACTGTGATTACTGTATATCATTGCACTTTGCAGGTTCACTGGGGCGTCTGGTAGGGAGTTGAGGATCGGGCTGGCGCAGACTTGATGCGTAGCCGAGAGATCACTTCCAGGCGGATCTTATTGGAGGGTCCATTTGGATGAGAGTACTATTTGGGAGAGCGAGTGGTTCGCCAGTCGCTTGGCCTAGATCACTTTTGGATCCCGGTGGTCCCTCCAGTCTATATGCGTCGAACTGATCATCTAGGCCCCGTTGACTTGCTGCTAAAGACTGTGGGGACCCCAGTTGCGGAGTTACTAGCGGCAGAGGGGGACTACATCGTCTGGACCCGGGCGCACCTGATGGGCCCCTTAGGTCCTGGCCCAGCCGGCCTTGGCAGCAGGAGAAGAGGACAGGCACCAGAGGTTGCTGATGGCGGTGTTGATGTTGGAGCTACTGGAGTTGCTGCTCCCGGAGCTAGAGCTACTGGAGCTACTGCCCTCGAAGTTGAAGCTAGAGGGATGATAGGTCCGGAGATCCCCTGGCAGATCCAAACTATGGCCCATGGCTTCCCTTTATCCCTTCCTATTCCAGTCTCGCCAATTTCTGAGTTCAGGGCGGAGATTGGCCAGGAATTTCCTTATCCTTACTCCTTTCTTTCATTTTCTGCTTCATTTGTCTAGATGACTTATTCTCTTTCCTTCTGTAGTTTAATCAGGCATGGGTGGACCGGACGATGCTGATGGTCACCGGCCTGAGAGTGATGGTCCGACAGATGGATGCCTCGATGCGGGCGACCGGCATTTCTTTTACGCCAGTAGCCGTTGTAAGTAGCTCACGTGTTCTTTTCAGTTTTTCTGCATTTTCCTGCCTTTATTCTCGCTCCGAGTCTTGCTTTTCTTTTAACATCCTCCAGCTCCAGTCGCCGGTGTGGTGCCTCCACAGGCTCTAGTTGGGCCTCCTGCCCCAGCCCTAGTTAGGGGCAGTGGTTCCCGGGCATCTTCTCGGGCCCGTTCCAAGGGGTCGGTCTCATCTACTCGGAGCTGATCCAGAGTTATTTCCTCTTCAGATAGAGACGATGGTGATGACGTTGACCGGCTCTTTGAGGACGACAGTTCAGAGGAGGCTGGACCTTCTCGTCGAGTCCGCTCGAGACATACATGAGAGAGAGAGAGAGAGCGCTTCCCCTTTCCCAGTTTTTTTTATTTTCTGACACATTACTTTTGATGGGCCTACGTGCCCTGGCTTAACACACTTTGATACATTTTACTTGATCCATGGGCCTGCTGTCCCAGTCTGCTGTTTATTGGGCCTGGGTGCCTCTGTTTATATTCTGATACATTATGTTGCATTTTTGGAGCCATCGTGCCATTTTACTGTTTTATGTTCATCTGCCATGTGATTCTCTCTTATTTACTGCTCAAACTTGTATGTTCAATACGAATGTCAACACTTTTCACAAGCCACAAAATTGCTAACTGAATATTCCCTTCATATTTCAACATGGCAGCCGCTTCTATAGAACCCTTTTAACATGGAGGTCGCCACCTCAAACATGGAGGTCGCCATCTCTAACATGGCGGCCGCCTACTCAAATCGATGATGTCACTGTACTATGCTTTTTCAAGTTGGCGGTCGCAAACTCCAAGGTGGCGGCCGCCACAATGAGTGTGCCTTTCGCCAAATTTTTTTTATTTCCCGCCCTTTTCTGCCTTATAAACTCAGCCCTGGAGGCTCCCTTTTCTGTTGCTTACACTCAGATGGCTACCCCACTTTTTTTATGGATTGAGGCATTCTCCCATATTGAGCGTCTGAACTTTACTTCTTTTGGGATCAACTCTTTGTTTCATCTTATGGCCGTGAAGATCGACGAACCATTGTTGAAGGCCGCCGTTTAACAATGGGATCCACAGTCCCACGTCTTTTGGTTTGGCCTCGAAGAACTCTGCCCCACTGTGGAGGAGTTTTCTGTCATTTTAGACTTGACTCCACGGAGTTCTATTGTCGTTCTTACTCCCTTCCTCTCAGTTCGGCAGCAGGTGATGCAATTTTCTGACTTATCCAGGATGGAGGCTTCTATTCTGACCTCAGGCGACTGTCTTGACATCCCGTGGCTTATTAAGAGGTTTCATTCTACTGGTGACCTCAGCGATCTCAACTTTTAGCTGCGCCGTCATTACGCACTTTGCTTATGCCTCCTTGCCCAGTATCTCCTTGTCCCTCTTGACGGGCGGGTTAGTTGTGCCCTGGTTGACATTGCTAACCAAATGTGGATGGGGAAGGACTTTGTGCCCCTTGTTCTGGCTGAGACAATGTCAGGCTTGGATGCTGTTCATCGTAGCGAGACCACCATCTTTGCTGGCAGCCCTTTACTTTTCCAGGTCAGCTTAACATTTTCTTCTGTATCAAGCTCTCTGTCATACTGTAAAGCTTTTATCTTACTGTTCTAACTTTTACTGCAGATCTGGTTGATGGAGAAGATAAACCTTGTGCAAAAGCCTCCCACTGACAGGCACAATGTCGTTGCTTTCCTTTATCGTTCGCATTATCAGATATGCGATATTGAGGTATCTTGGCGACAGTATCTTTCTTCTCTGATTGGCCCAACATTACCTGGCAGTGCTCTTGGTGGCGGATTCCTGCTATGACACTGACCACCATGGATTACCCTGGTGTTCTGCTGGTCGGCTTGCGTCGGACTACCTTCTATTACCACCGTCGGATCATGCGGCAGTTTGGTCGCGATCATATCATCTTCCCCAGCATTCGAGCCCGTCTGTTTTCATTCATACTACGGACTCCATTTCTATCATCATATCAGGATGCCTGGCCATTCCGTTCAATGATGGAGATGCACGAGTTGCAGTGCTATGATCTTTTCGCTGAATATAAGACATGGCTGATGGAGGATCGGGAGAAACAAGATAAAGAAGAAGGAATGCAAGCATCAAAAAGAAGGAGAACTTGAGGCCTCTTGCTTTGTTTCAAAAATTTCATAATTTTTCTTTATTTTGTTTGTAGAGTTTAGTACTTGCGTACCCCTCCTTTTTATTCAAAATTTTGTAATTCTGATCAAAGTAATGACAAATTTCCACTTTATGTTTAAGATGGTTTAAATTTATCCAAAGTTTTAATGACTTTATTATTAAAATTCATAAATTAATTTGTATTGATTTTATTCAGATTCAAAGATGGTTAAAGACAAAGAAAGTGACTGGACTTCTTTAAAAGAAGCTGCCTACGTATCCCAAAAAGATGAAATCAGGCCATAACGTAGTTTGGGCTTGATTTTCGCTCGGGTGTTGACGCTTTCCTTCTTGTAATGCCCTAACTTTTGCCAAGGTCGCCCTTTCGAATTTTTGACCTTGCGAGCTGCTCTAACTTTTGCCTGAGTCGCCTTTTCAATTTTCTACTCAGCGAACTTTTATTTTTATCTTATTTTTACCTCAGAGATAGTATTTTTTGAGCTGATCGAGATTAACTAGAGTGGAGAACACATTGCCATCCAAGTCCATAATAATGATTGCACCACCGGTCATGATGGTTTTGATCAGAAACGGTCCGGACCAGTTTGGTTTGAACTTGCCTCCCGAGTCAAAGATGGGAGTTCTGATTTCATTGAGAACCAAATCTCCTCCTCTGAGGCCTCGAGTCTTGACCTTCTTATTGAATGCCCGAGCTATCCTCATTTGGTAACCTTGTATATGAAATAGGGCTTGCAGTCTTCTTTCATCAAACAAGAGCAATTCTTCTATCCGGTTCCTCTGCCATTTTGCTTTTGATATACTGGCCTCGGCCACTACTCCTAGTGAGGGAATTTCCACTTCAATGGGGAGTACGGCTTCTATCGCATACACTAGAGAGTATGGCGTTGTTCTTGTTGAAGTTCTGATTGTAGTTCGGTATCCCTAAAGTGCAAATGGTAGATGCTCCGACCAATCTTTGTATGAGTTGATTGTCTTTTGCAAGATTTTTTTAATATTCTTATTTGCCGCTTCGACTGCCCCGTTGGTCTGTGGTCGATATGGCGAGGACTTATGAGCCAATATATGGTATTTCTTGAAAAGTTCTAGAACCTCTCTTTGGAAATGTGAGCCATTATCCGAGATAATTTCATGCGGTATCCTGTATCGGCAAATGATGTTTTGCTTGATAAATTTAGCGACATGAGAGGTCTTCAGTACTGAGTAGGAAGCTGCTTCCACCCATTTGGTGAAATAGTCGATGGCCACAATGATAAACTCATGTCCATTGGATGCCTTCGGGGTTACTCTGCCAATCACATCGATGTCCCATACTGAAAATGGCCATGGTGACGTCAGGATGTACAGCCGAGACAGGGGAACGTGCATAAGGTTTGCGTGAATCTAACACTTATGGCACCTTCGTACAAACTATATGCAATATGTCTCCATTGTCATCCAAAAGTATCCTTGTCGCAGGATCTTCTTGGCTAACATATTTCCACTCATGTGTGGCCCACAAACTCCGGCGTGTATCTCTTTCATCAGCTCTTGGCCCTCTTCAGTGTTAACACACAACTTGTTGATCTTAGAATATCCTCGTTTGTACAGTCTACCACCTCAAATGACAAACTGCGCAAATAGTCATCGTATTGCCCTTTTGTCCTTTTTGCTGGCAAACTTGGGATATTCTCCTTTCTCTATGAAGTTTTGAATGTCAAAGTACCATGGAAGGCCGTTAGTGCTTTCTTCAATAGCAGCTGTCATTTCGTATGCGGCTTTTTTTTCTGCTCTATTATTAGGGGTCTCATCCGCACTCTGGGTGGTATGTCAATCATGGATGCTAGGGTGGCCAATGCATCGGCAAACTTGTTCTGCAATCTCGGCACATGGGTAAAGATTATTGATTCAAAGTACAGTATTAGCTTCTCCAGCTCTTGATGGTAGAGAATTAAGGTTACATTCCTGGCATTCCATTCTCCTCTTAGTTGCGAAACAACCAGTGCTAAGTCTCCAATGACTTCCAGTTTTCTTGCCTTTAGTTCTAACGCTGCCTCCAATCTAGCTAGACATGCTTCATACTCAGCCTGATTGTTGGTGACTTCAAAATTGAGTTTTAGGGATAGTGGAACATGTGATTCGTTGAGAGTGACAAGGAGGACTCTTATTCCATAGCCATATTGATTGGATGCGCCATCAAAATATAGTGTCCATTTGTCATCCCCGACTTTCATTAGTTGTTCATCAGGAAATTGGAACTCTGTATTTTCACTCCCTTCAGCCGGTTGGTTGGCTAAAAATTCTGCCACTACTCTGCCTTAGACAGACTTCCGGGTGACATATTAGAGATCAAACTCATATAATAGCAGTAACCATTGAGCCAGCCTTCCTGTCAGTGCCGACTTTTCGAACAGATACTTCAACGGATTCATCCGGGAGATGATGTTCATTGTGAAAGATAGCATATAATGCCTTAATTTTCAGGAAGCCCAAAACAAGGCCCAACATGTCTTTTCCAACGGCGTGTACCATTTTTTCGACCCAGTCATCTTCTTTCTTAAGTAGTAGATAGCCTTTTCAATTCCAGTCTCACCTTCTTGTGCCAGCATGTATCCCATTGCTAAATCAGTTACTGACAAGTAAAGAATCAGTGGCCTGTCAGGTTCGGGAGGAGCTAAAACATGAGGGTTTTGTAGGAACTGTCGCACAGCATTGAAGGCATCTTGCCATTTTTGATCCCATTTAAATTCAACCCTTTTTTTCAGCAGGCGGAAGAGTGGCTCACAGGTAGTTGTCAGCTTTGCAATGAATCGGCTGATAAACTGTATCTTACCCAGAAAAGCCCTGACTTCTCGCTCGGTCCTCGGAGGAGGCATTTCCAAAATCACTTTAATCTTTGAAGGATCGACTTCAATGCCCCGTTAAGTGATCATAAATCCAAGTATCTTTATGGCAGTGACTCAGAAGGCACATTTCTGTGGGTTAAGTCGCATCTTGTACTTCTGAATTCTTTTAAAGAATTTTTGCAACGCTGCGATGTGGCCATCCCAATCCTTGGATTTGACTATCATATCATTCCCGTACACCTCGACCTCTTAATGTATCATGTCAAGCAGTAGAGCAGTGGAAGCCAGTTAATAGGTTGTCCCTGCATTCTTTAGACCGAATGGCATCACACGATAATAGTAGGTCCCCTAGGGTGTGGTGAGCGTCGTCTTTTCTATGTCCTTGGGAACCATTAAAACCTGGTTGTATCTTGAGAAGCCATCCATAAATGACAATAAGGCATGCCCGCTGTGCTGTCTACTATGATGTCGATGTGCGGTAGTGAAAAGTCGTCTTTTGGGCTAGCCTTGTTAAGATTTCAAAAATTCACGCAGACTCGGATACAACCGCCTTTCTTTAAAATCGGTACAATGTTAGCTACCCATTTGGGATATTTTGTTACCATTAAGAATCCGGCATTGATTTGCTTGGCGACTTCTTCTTTGATCTGAAGAGCCCACTCTGGTCAGATTTGCCTTAACTTTTGTTTAATCGGTTTAGCATCAGGGTATAAGGGGATATGGTGCTGGACAATGTCAGGATCGATTCCGAGCATATCTTCGTAAGACCATGCAAATACATATTTGAATTCTTTTAATAAAGTTATGAGTTGCTCTTGTTCAACTGAGGATAAAGAAGAACCAATTTGAATATTTTGCGGGTTGATTTCATTATCCAGATTTATTGGCAAAGTTTCTTCAATTATTAGTTGGGCACGCATTTCTTCTTCTCTTTTTATTAAAAATTTTATTTATTCGGGGATATTCCCGTTGGATTCAAAATCGTCAGAAAGTGTATGAAATAAATCAAACAAAGCAGAGTAATCGAAAATTTTATTCATTTCATTAAAAACAGAGGGGATTACAAACTTGATGGCAAAAGCATGGAGAGGAGCACCAATAGATGTGTCCTTGACTACAGATTCCGACTCAAACTCGGACTCAAGATAAATGACCTGCTCGTTAGAAGACTTGATGGTCTAATTCTTCACCTCTTTCATAACTGCATTGACGATGAGCTTAGTACAGTCTGGTGGCACACTAAAACCCATCATGAAGCAATCCGATTCGATTATACGTAACTGAGCCATATTCTCATTGAACAGCATTCCCAGGTCAACTTCATCAAGCTTGTCAACCCAGTCCTCTTCCTGAACCTTCTTTTCCTCCTTCTCTCCTTTCATTGTTTTTTCCTCTTCCATATCAGATAGCTGATGGCTGAAAAAGATCTCCAACCCCGGTTACTTTTGATTGGTTTCATCGTGGACCCACGGTTTCGAAAAGCCACAATACGAGAAATCTTTCATTTCCTTGACGAAGTATCCATTGAGCACCCCAGAATAATTGACCTTTTATCCCCTTTTAGGCCCTTCCAGATCTTCTTCTGTTGGCTCATACCCAAGACCAAAACGGTGCGAAGTCGGCAATACCTTAATGGGTTCTAGGATTCCCTGCAGTTTACGTCCCAATCCCATGCTAGGGAAGAAGGACATTTTTCTCATCATCGTTACAGCCCTCGGGTTGACATACCTTTCTTCTTCATTCATCAACATTTGAAGAGCCTCTGTTTCATCAAACCGAAAGCCACTAAGCAACACGTCATCTTCACTATGCTGAACTTCTAGTAGAGTTGTGCCCTCCCCTCCTTTCGGGGGGTGAATACTGTCCTCTCCATGAATGGTCAGAACTGCCACATCTTTTATCAATTTTAGTTTCTGTTGAAGGGTAGATGGTACTGCTTGAACATTCGTGTCATGTAGCCATGGCCTGCCTAGCAGCAGATTGAAGGAAGCTGGCACATCTAGTACGTGAAACTCAATTGACGTTTCCAATGGGCCTACTGAAACAGCGAACGTCACCAGTCCTAGTACATCTCTTCTTGTGTTATCGTAGGCTCGTACTCCTTGATTGTAAGAAGTGAATTGGTCTGGCCTCATCCTTAAGCAGACGGCCGTTCTCAACGGGCAGACGTTTAAAGCAGATCCATTATCAATAAGGGTCACCGGGACCCATTTTTCTAGGCACTTGACGGTGGTGTGAAGTGGCTTGTTGTGACTTTTTCCTTCAGCGGGCAAATCCTTATCAAAGAAAGAAATGACTTTTGGTTCAACCGTCAGCAAAATCAGTCTAATCAATTGTTCTGGGGTGGCCTCTATCGAAATGCTGGCTTTATTCAAAATTTTTAGCACAGCTTGTTTATGTTTGTGCAAGGCCATCAGTAGCCCCTAAATGTTGATGTTGACTTGCGTCTTTTTCAACTGTCTCAATACAGTATCATCTTCCTCCTCTTGCTCTATCTCTTTCCCTTTTCCACTTGGCTGTTCCTTCTCTAGCTGAGCTAGCTTAAAATGTTGTCCACTTCTAGTTTAGTGTTCCACGCCATCTTCGGGATTCCATAAACCTAGTATCACATTATTAGTCTGCCTTACTTCATTTACGTGCATAGGGCTTTCGAATGTCCACAAATTATTTAAATCCCTAATGGCTGTCCTTTCCCTTCTTTTCTCGTCATCTTCGATAGCTCATGTATTGTCAATTTCCTCCCAGATATCTTCCTCGATAAAGTTTACCTGTTGCTCCTGGGCGGCCCAAAAATCAGTCCATTCGGTCCCATCAGATTTTAACACAATCATGTCAGCCAATAGGACTGCAAGTCGTAAACGTGTACTTTCTCCTCAAAAAGTCAGGAAAGGGTGATTCCATCAAGTACATGACCGAACCCATGAGGTCGAGTCGGGTAATCTAATTGCCAGTCATCCACTTCATTGCGCTCCTCCTCTTGTTGGTAGGTTTGGATCATCGGTCGATACCATTCCCAGGCATCATCATTCCATTCTTCCATCCTGTCACGACTGCCTCTAATCATCATGAATGAGCACACTGTTTAGTTCTCAGTTATTGAAACATGAGGGAGGGGTAGGTATGCTGAGCAGATGTGCTGACTTGGGTCCTCCGATTCTCCTAAAGACATGTAATTTATCCCAACCTTCCTAACATGATTTGGTAGTGGGTTGGTTGTGACGTTTGGCTTTGGGGTAGCTGATGGAGGAGGCGTCACTTTGTTGTCAATGAGATTCTGGATCTCATGATAGAGTCTCATGCACTTGTTTGTTAGGTGACCATGACCTTGATGAAAGCCACAATATTGGGAGGCATTGTATCTCGGAGGAAGCAGGTCGGGCACTGGCATAGGATCTAGTACCTTGATGAGTCCTTTCTCTACCAGACGGTTTAAAGCAATGGATAACGGGATGCTGAGAGGGGTGAAAATTCTTCGCGCCCGTTGCTGTGTTTGTTGGCCATCGCCTGACTGTTGTAGGTTGCTTATTTGATGAGTCGAAGAAGAAGGGTTCAAAAGGTTCACCTCGCCCGAGCGGGGCACGAGGTTAGTTGTGCAGATGGATTTTGATTGGTTGCAGGAAAAGTTCTTCTCGGTGGTTTCTGACTGGGTTCTATTTTTTTGATGTCACCGGATTGGTTTGCATATTCTATATGAACCCCAGCATCAAACAACTGTTCAAAGGCAGAAAGTGGCTGCGTGATCAGGTAGAGCTTTAACGGAGACTGCAGATTCTTAACCATAATCCTTACCTGCTCTTTCTCAGTTGGTCTGTTTGTCATTTTTGCAGTTTTGCCCCTCTAACGGGATAGGAAGTCGACAAAAGATTCTCGATTCTCTTGTTGGGTTGTTTCAAGCTCTCGAGTAGTAACGCCCAGCTGGACGTTGTAGCTATACTGGCCGATGAAAGCGGTGGCTATATCCACCCATGTTCTAGTTTTGGCCACTTCGAGAGAGAGAGAAACCATCTTTGTGCAGCCCTAGAAAGCGACCGATGGAACAATTGGGCCTTAAGCTGATCATCAATCCCCATGGTGGATAAGATTTTGACATACATTCTCAGGTGGATACAGGGATCTCCAGTGCCGTCAAACTTCTCCATTTCTGGCATTTTGAACTTCTTGGGCAGTTTTGCATCCGAAAATAGGCACAAAACACCTACATCGAGCATATATTCTTCTACTCATTTAGCTTTTCTCAACACCTTTTCCATCCGATCAATCTTTTTTGCCAACGCAAATTCTCTAGACTAAGCGGTGTTTTCATCTTTTACCACAATCAGACGGAGAACCTGAGGTGTACAGTAACCTGCGGTATCTCTGGTCCTTGGTTGTCATCTCAAAAATCTTCGCCGTTCTCATTCGTATTGTCTGGCTGCCCATTCGCACCGAGCATACGGGCCCAAATTGCATGTATCTGTGCTTAACATTGAGTTTGAGCTTGGGTCCGCTGCTCCATAGCCCGCTGTATCTCGGTAATAGCCCTCATCAGGGTTGCCAGATTAACTTCATCTTCTGCCATGTCTGTTGATTTGAAAACTCTGCGAAGCCTACCTGATTTTGATCTTACTGTTAGCCCAAGTGCTTCTTTAATTAATTTTGATGATTTTAATAATTCATTTCCTACAAATAAATGTCTTTAAAT
>JAOTRH010486128.1:0-24806 GCA_034768845.1 Heliamphora exappendiculata
TCTCTCTATACACACACAGACATAGAGATATATATATATATATATATATATATATGTGTGTGTGCATATAAATGTGCTATGTTCCCTTATTGAAATAAATTGAACTGCCCCCACCCCTCTTTGGGTTAGTTAAGAGGGTATAAGGCCTCCGGCCTGATTGGTTCACTATTTCCTTCTTCTAGCTTTGTTGGGATATGATTAATGGAGAGGTTATGGGTATGTTTCATTGCTTCTTTAGCCACGGGTTGTTTGAGAGGAGTCTCAACTCCTCTTTTGTTAAGAGGATATTAGAGATTTCAAACTGATTAGTTTGATGGGCTCAGCTATAAGTTTCTTGCTAAAATGTTGGTCCCTAGACTTAAGAGAGTGCTTAGTTTAGTGGTAACAGCCACATAGCTCCTTTGGGGGTGGCAAGCAAATTCTTGACGTTGTGTTGGTGGCCAATGAGTGTATTGACTCTAAACATATGAGTGGGATTCCTAGAGTTATCTCTAACATGGATATTGAGAAGGCTTATGAATAAGTGAATTGGGATTTCCCGCTTTACATGTTACAAAGGATAGGTTTTGGGGCAAGATGGAGACTTTGGATCAGTTCCGCATTAGTGTCTCTTTTTGTTCTTGTGAATGGAATCTCGATGGGGTTTTTTAGACTTTGAGATGTTGAGGCAAAATGATCCTCTTTCTCCTCTTCAGTTTATTATAGTTGTGGAGGCTTTTAGTTGGTTGATTCAAAAGGCTGAGCAGAAGGGTTGTTATAAGGCTTTGAGGTTAGGCAAGCAAGAGGTCCTTTGCTGTCCATTTCTCATCTTTTGTACGTTGAAAACACTTTGATTTTCACAAGTGCTGATCCATGTCAGTTGGGGGTACCTTTGGTGTGTCCTTACATGCTTTGGGTTTGTGACGGGTCATAAAGTAAATTTTGCTAAGTTAGAGATCATCCAAGTTAATGACTTTTTGAATATAGGGGTTTTGACAGGTATTCTACGGTGTAGTATTGGGACCTTCCCAATCTTTTATGTGTGCTTGCCGCTAGGAGCGTCATTTAAGGTGGTATTGGTATGGGATGAGGTGGCTGAGAGGTTTCAAAGGAGGTTGGCTGGGTGGAAGTGTCAGTATCTTTCGAAGAGGGGTAGATTTACTGTTTTTAAGAGTAGTCTCTCTAGTCTCCTTATGTACTTTATGTCCATTCACACCATTCGGAGATCAATGATTAATAAGTTTGAGAAGTTAGAGAGGGACTTTCTTTGGGAAGGTTTGGGCGATGACTTCAAGTATCACCTAGTAAACTGGGGTACTGCTTGCTCTCCCGTGGAGGTCATGGTGTCTCGGCATCAGGAACGGAACCAGGCTTAGACTGTAAGGGGCCATGGCCCCTAAGCTTTCCTCCAAAATTTTTATTTTTATATCTATGTAAAATTTTTACATGAGAGATTATTAAACTTCTTTTAAAATTGGCCCCTGGCCTCCTTCGTTCGTGTCTCTCTCTTTCCTGTTCAGTTGATCTTCATTTTAAATCTGGACTAGATCCATTCAGTGGGATTAATTTATTACCCCAAAATGGGTCCATCTCAATTATTCAAGTCATTCGTTTTATTATTTTTAGTTTGTAAATTATCTATGCCAAAAATCAATTTGATTAGATATCATTAACAGACTGAACAAATTGCATTTGTGTTAAAAAATAAATGATATCAACACAACACTGTTCATTTTTTAACACGTGATTTGTTTAGTCATTTAACAATATCCGACCAATTTAATTTTTTTGCATAGAAGATCTACACACCGAGATCAATAAAATAAACGATTCGGATCATCAAAGAAAACCCATTTGGAACCTATTGTTGGTCTAATTGAATCGATCTAATCTACTTGGGAATTGGTGAAAAGCTTAACTATTTTCACTCTCTCTCTCTCTCTCTCTCTCTCTCTCTCTCTTTCACAATGCTTAGAGAGATTTTTTACCACCTTTCTCATCCTCTTCTCTCTCACTGAAAGAGAAGCAAAATTCATAGTTCATATTAATACCCCTAAAAAAAAATCGTAGTTCACTTTACTTTTCAAAGCTCACATTGTCTTTCTTATTCTATTTGCAAAGAATAATTCGTAGATTATATTAATACGCGAAAAAGAAAATCTTGTTTGGCCCCCGTGAATGTCAAGTTCTAGTTCCGTTCAGGAGGTTAGTCCCTTTCAGTAGATCCTTTTGGGAAAGTGTGGAAGTTTTGCCGTGGAGAAGGATAGTTGCTAGAGCTTGGAGGAGGGTGATTTAGTGTAAATGCGGGTCCCTGAGGGGTGATTGGGGTTCTCCTCTAGTTTCTTTTTCCTACGGTAGATGCTTATGAAAAGGTATCAGGAGAGGTTGGGACGAGATCTTAAAGCATATCTTCTTTGAAGTTGGAAGTGGTGACCGAGTTAGCTTTTGGTTAGGCGTATGGTACTATATTGCGGCCTTGGGTATGGTGTTTCTAGACATCATCGCGTTCGATGCTCTTTTTGCAAATTATGCCTAGAGGGACTTTGACCTTTGTTTTTGGGACATTAGACTAAGGAGGGATGTGCATGATTGGGAATTGGTCTTGTACGGGAGGTTGCTACATAGTTTGGTAGTACTCTTTTCTTGGAGGGGTGTGGGGAAGACAAAGGCTCTGTCGAAAATAGATTTCTTTGCTTGGTCTGCCGTCCATGGCAAGATCCTTAATATTAATAATTTTATTTGAAGGAGTCATTGACATATTGGTGCGGTTTGTTTAAGAGAAAGGGAGAGTATAGGGATTTGATTTACGAGAGAACTATGGGGATTTGTCGTATTCCCTTTCAAAGTTAATTGGGTTTTTGTGATGGATGTGCGCGGTGTGTTGTTGGATTAGAGGGGGGCAATTCCAAGGAGGAGGATGAGGGCCCGACATACGGTTCTGTTGTGCCCTATGTGGTTGGCTTGGGTGGAATAGTATATGAGATCTTTTGATGGAGTGGAATCGACTTTGTGTAGATTGAAAGGTGTTCTTCTCATAAACTTGTATAATTGAGAGGGGGACATAGACTGTTTTTAATAAAGTAGACTTTCTGAATTAACATAAATTAAGGTGGTTTAGACAAGTTGAGAGAAAATATATTCAAGTGGTTTGGACACATACAACTTAAACCAGTTGATGTAGTAGTTAGAAAAAGTAATAAGATCATGAGTAATGAAAACACTAGGGAGAGGAGTAGACTTAAATTGAAATGAAATGCCGTATTAAGAAAATATATGAACCTATTAAAACTAACTGAAGGTACAGCTCTTAAAAGAGTAGAATGACGTAAAAGGACTCATGTAGCTGACCCCAATTAATCAGGACAAAGGTTTAATTTGATTTGGTTAGACTTTGTAAAGTCTTTATCTATGGGATAATTTCTTTTTATAGAGGGATTATATTGTCTTCTATTTTTGTGGGAGCTCTTGTATATGAGTGGCATTTAGAAATGTGCTAAATCTAGTAACCACCATCACCTTTGTCCCCAGCCAAACCAGGCCGCTGCTTCCTTTAATGTGAAAATGACAACACTCTTTCAACTAAAAAAACGAAAAGAAAAAGGAGCATGTATCCTTTCATCCTATTGATCGGAAGGTCAACAAGGTCAAAAGATCTCTTATTATGCCCCCTCCACAAAGTCTACTAATACATAATGTAGCAGTCTGCCACTCCGACTGCTTGGGATGACTAGAACATCAAATAAGCTCTCCCACTGAATATGATAGAATTGGGGCGCTCCAAAAATTGAGCACATCAGATTCAACAGCGTTCTGCCACTAGACAATGAAGAAGAAGATGATCTGCAAATTCCCTCAACTGCTTACACATGGAACACCAATCAATTATCACCTTAACACCTTATTTGTTCTTATACCCTTCCAACTAGCAAAAGCAGCTGTATCGGCACATGGGTCCCGGTAGAAGAAACGGATTGGGGAAAACTCGTCGCCTATCAACCCTCCAAGACCTATCCCTTTCTAAAGAAAACTCCCACCACTATTTCCGTAAAAGTGATTTGTTAAAAGGAATAAGCCTCCTAATCCCATATCAATGAATAAATTTAAAATTATGACTTAATGGAATAGTTAACTAATCAATATGACTTAACTCTAAAGAAGTTCCAAAAATATGACCTCACTAATTATCTCAAAAATAAAAAACAATACCAGACATAATTTAAAACTCTTTAAAATCTGTCCAAAAGTAAAGTAATTTGAAGAAAGAAAAACCTCTTGAATACTCATATAATGCCTAAACTGACCCTCCAAAAATAAAAAGAAAATAAATAAAATGGCATTAGTATTTCTGAATTTATCCTAAATAACACTGAACAGTCAAATTTTTTTTTTCATTTGATGAACAGAAAACACTTGGATGTAGCCACCTCTGTGACATCTTTTCAATAAAATTTCTTTTGCTTTTACTCTGATTATCAGCTAACATTCTCTTTCTTTTTGCTGCACTTTCCTCGTAGTAAAATAGAGTCCTGCTATTTGCAAAGATGTATTGTACAGATTGAATTTCTCACAATACAGTGGGACAGTACATCATGAGAGATCTGTGCTTGAATCTGAAAATGCATCTCTGCACATATTATGTTGTAATAAAATAATTGTTATGTCATCTGACAAATTTTGTACTTATTGTTCAATTTTATTGATTAATACAAGTGTGATATTTCAGAGAGGAAAGAAGAGAGTTAGGGATATAACACAGAAAGAAAAATCAAACAGACATACTCATAAAAGATTCATGTTGAACTCGCCGAGGCTTATGGATTTGAATTTTTTTGATGTCACTAGAGCTCGGTTCTCCTGTTTTTGACAGTCTCACTGGAGATATAAAGCACATGAAAGAATGAAATCCAATCCAGCAAGCCTTTTTTTTTTCCCTCTTAATCCGAGAGAGAATGGTGATATGTTGTTTCAGACTTGAAAGGAATGTACCTAACAGGTGAGAAACTCTCGCAGGAAACAAAAATCAAATAGTCATAATTGTTTTCTTTGTTCCCTTTTAAGTATTGTAGGAATTAATCAGAGAAATCAAAAGACACTCTTAAACCCAAGAAAGGATTCCACTTCCCTGATTTCGCTTATGGTTGCCTCCGAACAACACTGCCTTTTTGATACACTGGGAGAATATTGTTGTGCCCTGCTACTTGCTATGGAGTTTCCTGGGCTTTCCAAGCTTAATTCATTGTTTGACATTTGATTAGAGAGGGATGGAATTTTGAATGATGTTTGATTGCTCCTTCCAAATGTACCACTTGAACTTTGAGGAATCAGGTCGTGTTTATCCTGTAAACCTTCATTCTGGAATACATCTGTTTTCATCTCCATGAGTTCTGAATCCAAAACAATCACAGTATCCATCAGAATCTGATTTGAAACCTTCGGCTTGAAAACATCAAAAGCAGCACTCTTGGACTCAAGCTGGTTCTTGGTGAAATGTTCTTTTGTCCCGATAAATGATTCAGAGTCCAATGATTTCAATCTTTTAACCATTGGGGAGTTCTTCGCTTTTTCACGAATGTGTTCAAATATTTTTTTTGGATAAGTAGTTGATTAGAATTATTCCAAAAAAGAGATTTTACAATGAGGATAAAAAACACATCCTAGCCAAAAAACAAAAACAACTTTCACAGCTCGAGAGGCTAGGAAAGATAAAAAAAACACAAAAACTAACTCGACTCAAAAAAGCCAACAAGACAAGAGCAACAGGTGTCAACAACTTAAACTCTACTCAAAATTACCAAAGATCTTTTTTCCAAGCAATAGAGAGATTTTTAATCTTCTCATCAAGCTTCCTCTTGTTTTCATCCTTAGATGATGAGTTTAATTTATCCATTCCTTTCAATTTGACCTCATCAATCTCCTCGCAGTTATGTTCTTCTCTGAGCTCACAAAAAGAAAGGATATCAAAGGCATTCGATGATTTTGGAATATAAGAAGTAGAAGCCTCAACAAGCTTTTTACACGATTGATCGCCAAGCCCCCTTTAGAAAATGGATTAACATTTTCTTCTCCTTGGAAAGCTTGATTATCCTTATCCTTCACTTTCTTTACATGGACCCATTCCTCATTAGAGTTCTTGTTGTCATTCTCTTCTTTTTTCCTCCAAACTTGTTTAAAAGTTTTCATACATTTTTGTGCATTCAAGCAACTCTTGAGATTGCGTCCAAATATATTACATTTAGTACATCTTAAAGGAATCCAAGAAGTTTCAACCCGCATAACTTAAGATTCTTCATATCCTAAATTTATAGGAAAGGATTTCGGAACCTCCTTGTTAGCTTGTACCTCGATGCAAACTCGGGCAAAAGTTAGTCTACTCCTGGAGTGTGTTGGTTCATCTACATACAAAGTCTTACCCAGAATACTTTCCAGATATTCAATTCCCTCTTCCGTCCACAATTCAAGCGGTACATTATATAGATTTACCCACAACGGCACATTTGAAAATTCACTTTTGGAGAGTGACATATCCGGTTCTCATTTTTTCAGAACAATATATCTCCCTCCACAATGGTATAGACCATTCTCAAGAATCTCATAAAGTACCTCTTCATTCTTAAACTTGAAAATAAAATATTCATTCTCAATTGATATAACATTTTCAATAGTATATTTCCATATTCTTTTGGTCCAAGTTTTAACATAATGGAATGACACTCTCTTCTAAAAAAAAAAAACAACCAACCAAAGCATGGTCTCAATAAGGAAGACCAAACTTAGAAATACCTGACGGAATAGCATACACGCCCTCCATCATTGGGTCTACATCATACTTCTTGATTTTATGTCTTGATTTAGCTATCGATCGTTTTTCACAAACAATATATTTTCAAGAGGATGGTGAGTCTCCGTACCCACATTTGTGCAATTCTTGTTAGGTTCTTTTGGGAAAAATTTTGACGGAGTACAACTCAAACTTTGAGCTGCCTTCACACTCATATTATAACAAGTTCTCCCATTCTTCTCAATGCCACTATTATCTATCAATATTTCACTAGCATCAAGACCAGGCAAGTGAATGTGTCTCTCTTGGTCTGGGGAAGAAAACTTAGAAAGTGGAACAAAAAGGCTCTCTTTTTCCGATGACTTGTCCACGATAAACCCATTTGTAGCAATTTTATTACTAGTACCCAAAGCTGGCTATTTCTCAACATTCATCAAAGTTCTAATAGGAGTATTCCAAGCATTAAGTTTCTCTGCAACTATAGCAAATTGTGTGGGAATAGAAATTTCACATAAACAATTATCCTCACAAACAATTTTTTTCGGCATCATCCCCATCCGGCTCGCTTAGGCACTCCAGTGCCATGAAACAGCAAAATTCCATGAAACAGCAAAATTCCCATCTGATATGGATTTTGGGGGACAACGAAACCGAGTAGAGCGACGAAGAGTTATAACTCTAGCTTCCTCAACCACTTGGGTATGAAAATCTTTTAAATAGATTCTCTTGGATGAACTTTTTGATTTTTTTGAGGATTTCTTTCCCATCTAGAATACCTCAATAGAGCAAAAATTCAAGAAGAAAGCAGTTTATGCTCTCAAGATGAAGAGCAATATAGCCTAAACCTGATCCCCACTGATTAAATATTCCCAAAACCCCAGCAAATCTGTGTTCAAATATTGTTTCTCCAGTTAGGGTATTGGGTGTGCTTTCTTCAGAATAAGGAGGAAGCTTGTCTTCAATAAATAACGTTGTTTAAAACCCCAACAAGAACCAAAGAATAACATAACAAGTTGCGTATATGATCTATAAAATGTGCCTATGTCAACCACAGGGTAAATTTTGTTGAAGCGCATGGGAGGATTTGTAGTTGAAGCTTTGTCAAAGTCATGTCTCTGTTGTTCTTTGTGTTTTGAACATGGAATGGGAAAAGCTTATAGGAGTTTTATTTCCCTCTGTTTCTTCCAAAACTTCTATGGCATTGTTGGGTTCAAGCTGCTTCTCACGAGTGCATTTTCGGAGGAGGAGCAGGGCCTCCGACGACATTGGAGCATGCATTGCTCGATGCAGCGAATGTAGGAAAGCTCTTGGCCTTTCCACGTATGTGATCAAATACTGTTATCTGGGTTACAATTTTGCATTTGCTGTCTTCATTTCCGATGCTAGGTCCGTCTTCAGTAATTTAAGATGGGGGCAGGTTAGAAAGGGCATAAGCATAGGGCAAATGCATCAGATTTAGGAAGTTTATACCTTCTTCCAAGGCCTCCGACAATGGGTGCATGCATTGCTCAATGCAGCGTAGGTAGGAAAGCTCTTGGCCTTTTCACGTATGTGATCAAATACTGTTCTAAGGGGTTATAATTTTGCATTCGCTGTCTTTAGTTTTGATAATAGACCAACCTTCTGTAATTTAAGATAGAAGCAGGTTAGAACAGGCATAACCATATGGGAAATGCATCAGACTTTGGAAGTTTATACCTTCTTCCAAGGCGTCTGACGACAGGGAGCATGCATTGCTTGATGCAGTGAAGGTAGGAAAGCTCTTGGCCTTTTCACGTATGTGACCAAATACTATTCTCGTGGTTATAATTTTGCATTCAGTGTGTTTAGTTTCAGTAATAGAGTCACCTTCTTTAAATTAAGGTAGAAGCAGGTAAGAACAGGCATAAGCATACGGGAAATGCATCGAATACTGGAAGTTTATACCTTATTCCATCTCTTTGTCTAGGAGTTTGAAATTGGGCCTGGGTTTAGAAAACCAAGTGGTCAAGTCAAGTAAAATTATGAAACAGATTTTGATATCTAAAAGCCATTTATTTATAATACCAACAGTTATCATAAATGTACCGATATTGCCATTTTGTAGAATGTGTTGAAAAGAAGGAATAAGCACCTACATGAAATGAGTTTCCCCTTTGGATTTATTTGAATTGCAAAGCTCTTTAATTGGAGCACGAGATGTGCATTCGTCATCCTCTAATACACACACATCCTTGGGATGAGGAAAGGAGATCTGCTTACTAATCCCATGTTTGGGGATCACATTCGAGTCAATCAGCTTCTTCACTAAATATTTTTGATGGAGGTCAACTCCAACTGCATTAATATCAGTATGCCATAAATAAGGCAAATCAAAATGTAAAACAAATAAAAATGAAATTACATGCTTGCTAGTCATGAAGAAAGTTTACTGAATTCTTCAAAAATCAGATCTGCCTTAGCAGTCATCTTTTCTCACAGAGGGTTTGACACCAGAATGGAGGTACTGTAAGGGCTGCAATGAGAACCAACAACCTCAGCCAACAAAATATACCTAGAAAACAACTCTCTGGAACCATCTATAACATGATTAAGATCAGACCGTCAAAGTTGTATAGGCCATAAGAATACCCAATTTCTAAGTTTCTTGGTGACCAAAAGGAAAGACCAGGAAAGCGAAATTTTCGCACCTGGAAAACTCATCCACTGCTGCAACAAATTCAAGTAATGCTATTCAGTATTCTGATTGAGAAATGATGGCATATTCGATAAAATCAAGGAATGATACCCAGTGGGTCATTAATCAGACAACAAATAAATGCAGACTATCTAGGAAGTTTCCCAGGAGAAAGTAAGAACCAATAATATCAAAACTCAATGTCTCAATTTATATATGGAATATAATTTTAGCAGTAATATGAGTATTAATGGTGAAAAAGTAAATATTCAAAATCAAGAGATACCTAAGAGTGAATATTTTCGTTATCTAAATTTGATTATTAACAAAGATGGAGATGATGCAGTTGATGTAACCTATAAAATGAAAGTTGGCTGACTCAAGTGGAGGAGTGCTTCCGGAGTGATCGATGGATAACTACAAAATTAAAAGAAAAATTTTATAGGGCAGCTATTAGACCAGCGATTTTATATGGGACAAAATGTTGGGCTATTAAGAAAGATCACATAAATAAAATGCGTGTTGTGAAAATGAAAATGTTAAGGTGGATGTGTGGTAAGACTAGAAAAAATAAAATTATGAATGAAAAGATTCTTGAAGTGGTAATGGTTGCACCAATTGAGGATAAGTTGAAAGAAAATAGATTAAGATGGTTTGGACCATTATTGTCAAATCGTAAATCGAATCGTGAATCGTAAAATTCACTTCTTATTTAATAATTTCTTACAATATATATATAACCTAACAAGTTTCAAATTCATGCAACAATCAACATCAATTTAAAGTTTAAACTTCAAACTTCACTGTTCAAAGAGTTGCTCCATATTTAAAACCCAAAATAACATCAAATAACCATAAATGCATAATATTGAACTTGTCGGTAAACATCAAACCCTCTCCCAATTTGATCATCATAATCATCATCATTTCCATCGAACAATTCTTCACTTCTTACATCTTCTTCTTCAATAAAAACTTGGGATTTGAGAATTGAGAATATCTATAAACAAAATAAAAAAATATTATTGAGATAAATCAAATTATATGAAACAATATTATCAAAATATTATCAAGTGCTCTATAGTATCAAAATATTATCATTATTTTCCCAACTCACGCTCAACGCAAAGCAAAAAGCGCTCCAAGAAAAGAAAATGAAAAAAAAAAAAACAGTGAATTCCAATCAGAGGAAAAGCAAGTGCTCAACAATAAACACAACTTCAGACGAAATCAGAGGCAAAGCAAAGAAGGCACCAGGAAAATGAAGAAAAACAGTGAGTTTCGATCCTCGATCGTTGATCGTCGATGCCGTTGATGTGTTCTTCTTCCATCCAGCAATCTCCTGTTGCGAACTTGCGATTTCTTCTTCGATTACATCGACGATATGTTATCTTGTTTCTATTATTTCGATTGAGCCATCTCCATCGCGATTTTGTTTCTTTGAAGTTCGATCAGTGAGTTTGCCTTCAAAATTGATTTAAGGTTTATGCGATAGTTATTTTCCCTAAATGAGATCAAAACGTCACCGTTTTGATCATTTCTAGGGCTAAAAAAAGCATCACGTGAATCGAGCGAATCGCAGCAACTTGCAAATCACAATGAATTGGTGCGATTCATTTTTGGAATTGTGAGATTCTTGATTTTTGCGATTCAAGTGGACGATTCGAATCGTAATTGCTTAAACTCGCATTGAATCGTACGAATTGAATCGTGAATCATACGATTCTAACAACACTGATTTCGATACATACAATATAGACCAGTTGATGCAGTAGGAAGAAAAAATGACAAGATCATGAATAATAAAAAAATTAGGAAGAATGATAGATCTAAATTGACATGAGATGCGGTATTAAGAAAAGATATGAATTTATTAAAACTAACTGAAGATATGGCTTTTAACAGAGTAGAATGGTATAAAAAGATTCATGTAGCCGATCCTTATTGATTGAGACAAATGTGTAATCGGGTTAGTTTGGTTTGGTTAATGTCTCAATTTGAACTTTCATGAACTACGTTAACATCACCTTATTTTCTCATGAAACAAAATCACGTTTTCTTCTTCTAAAGCAACAATTGTGAGGCGAAAAAAATATCTCATTTTGTCAAATTGATTTAGCAAATTAAAGCAATAGTGCAGGTTTCACAAGTACAATCCGTGCTTCAACCTATTAAGGGATACTTAAACTCATCCCCCAAACCACCCCAATAGAAAATTCCTTTGCAACTTCTCAAGCTTCCTAACCACCGAAACCGGAATAGAGGGAACAGACATAAACTCCCTTAGAAAGATACTGCATTTCCACCCAGCCAGTCTCCTCTTAAACCTCTCAAATGTTTTCGTTACCTTATTGTTGTTGATTATGTAAAAAAATTTTGAAGTTGTGATTAATAGTTGATTCCCTCGCTTAATTTCCTGGCTTAGTAACTGTCCATGATCATCTATGCAATTCTTTTCTTCTTTTTTCTTTTTTGGGAAGTAAAATGAACATCTATGCAAATGTTGCACCAATATATTTATATGTTTCATTTTACCATTATATTTTGAAGCTATCCTGGAATCATGGTATGAAATGATGGGGAAGAAAAAGGAATTGGATGAGGAAAGATTTTCGACAATTGATTCGTTGTTGTGTAGAAATTTTAAGATAGTTTACTAATTTGGCTTATGCATATATATGAGGTTTGGATGTTATGAGTTTTATTAGATTATGATTTGCAGTTTGAATATTGAAAATATCGAGTGTTTTTTCTTTTCTCCCTCTATAGATTCTCTCTTCTTCCTTTTTTCCTCCTCTCTTTATTCCTTGGTTCTACACCATAAATTTTTTGGACTTGCGATATCTATTCTGGTCAGCCTTGGTGGGATTTAGTCTCCAGTTCGGTCTTATGTGTGAAGTGCCAAACATATTCATCCCCCTCAACCCACCCAAAATTAAATAAATAAATAAATAAATATATATATATATATATATATATATATATATATACTTTTAAGGGGACTTAATTAATGGCTCTATTGTAAAATAGTGACCCTCAACTGGTCTACTTTTTCACCTTTTCAAAGTTAGTAACTGATAGGTGTCACTTATGTTCATAGCACATGTGGTTTCACTTTAAATAGTTATAGAACTGATTCTCATTAGTTTATGGTTTGTGTGACTACATTTGATGTTTTTCAGAGATTTCATGAACTTTGTTGTTATTTCCATTTTCACTCCTGACGGAACTTTAATCTTTAGTTGAAGCAAAACTTGCCTTGATTACAAAAAGACTGATGTTACAACGAGACCCAAATTTGCATTGCTCTTATTCACAACGGTTTCTCTGGTGAAAGGTAAATTCTATTTTCTTCGTTGAAGTGGGAGCTGTTCCTAGAAAACTCTGAGATTAATGTACTTCTATTAACAGAAATTTAATAGTAGTATTGCAGCTTTTCTACGAGTTTGCCTTCTTATTTTATTTTGGTAGGCTTTCCATATATTTTGCACATCGTATTGGAAATTTCATTGTCCTATTTTGGCCAACATATATGGTTTTGTCTTCATCCACTTCATTGAGGACTAATGACTTCTAAGTCATCTGTTCTGTTCTTGACACAGGCCTGATGGAGATATCATTGTTAAAAATGCTTCTCAACAACCTCTCTTCTTTCTTTCATTTATCATCTCATGACAGCATAACTCATGAACCAGCTCAGAAGTATTACCAAAAGGTTGAAGAGATTTTGAAGTTGTTAAAGCCTGCGCTTGATACTGTTTTTGATGCTGACATAACATCTGAAGAACTGCTCCAAAAGGCATTTGAAGAGCTAGGTCATTCTGTCAGTGAACTGAGGGAGCTATTTGGAAACTGGCATCCATTGAGGAGTAAAATTTATTTTGTATGACTCGGTTTCTAGACAAGCAGTTTTGGTTTCCTAAATTTTAGAAAAACAGATAAATCTTACTGTATTATTTAATCCCGCTTAAATACTGGATCTGACCTTGTATGGTCAACATTTTCATTCTTAGAATGTTTGGAATGTTGATCAGTACAAGATTGGTTATGACTTTAATTTCAAGTACAGATTGAAGTTTTGATCACAACATTTACCAATGCGTGGAAATTTACGTTAATGCTTTTCTTTGCTACTTTTTTGGTGTGTGGGATTTTTTTTATACCTATTCTGTATGTAGTTTCCAAGTAAGACTGATGCAGATACTTGTTCTATATGACTTTTTGCTATTAGAAAAGCATCATGTTGTTCTGGCAGTTCACTCGTGCTCCTATATTTGTTCTACTGCCAATCCACAGCCCTAATTTTTTTAGGCTTCAAATAGGTGAAACAAAGACTTGGCTATAGCAAGTGGTCATGGGCGATAATGACAAACATCAATTGGGTAGTGGTTTTTAGTTGCCGGAGTTCGTAATGGCAATAGTATTGATAGATTGTTGGTATTGACGTCAGTGATGATCACAGAATGATTGGATATGGAGATGGTGTTGGTTGTTGGGGCAAGGCCTGTGATGCTGAAGAGATTATGCAGGGATTCAGATGGTGTGAAATGTTGTAGTGGTTCTTGTGATGGTCAGTTGAAGGTTTCCTTAGGTTGTGCAGGCATATCTAAGTTGTCAGAAACTGGCCAAAGGATTTGTTGGTAGTGGTAATGATGGTAATGGTGATGGGCCTGATGTCACTGGCTGTAAGGAATGTGAAAGCCATGATGGTGGCAGTGGACTGTCATTTCAGGAGGAGCTGGAGCATGCTGGATGGAAGGTCTTTTCTTTCTTTTTTGTTTTTTTATTTTGGTGTTTGCGGGGGGATAGGTCATGGGTTTTCCAATATTCCTAATAGAATTTTGGATGTGGCGGTAGCAAAAAAGATTTTTGTTGGGAATAAGGATAAAGAGGGAAGGTGTTGCTTCCAATGAAGGTCGTGATAATGGGTCTCTGGAAGTCACCGTGACAGCATTGATATTGGGAGAAGTGTTGAAATGAATTTGGAGATCATGGCAGATTGATGTGGCAGCAGCAGTGATTGCCGCTGGGGGGCAGAAGACGTTTGAAAAATGAGACAGTGGTGGATTTGGTGGGGGACCTGGTGGTAGTACAGTGACAAATTGTCGAGTGGCTTACAATGGTGGTGTTGACAGTGGCGGTTAGATTTTGTTCCTGAGTTCATTTTGTGCTTTCCTTTAGTTCTGTCTTTAAATTGCGAATAGTAGGTTGCAATAACCCTATTCCACTGTAGGATTGTTACATGCCAATGCCATTTTCTGTGAAAACTTCATTACTGGATTGGTGCTGTAAATCTTGTTGTTAGAAGGGTTATGTCCTAATCACAAAATACGGGATAATTATAACCCAATTCCAATTCATCATCAGGAAAGTTGCTATGATGCTTTCCTGGCCCAATTTTTTAGGCAATGGTTTCTGTTTTCCTGGCCCCATTCGGCAATTCCTTAAGACATACTTTGCTTTATTTCTCAATGTGACATAAAACTTGGTTGATGAATACCGATTTTATGTGACCTGTTATGAGATATAAAATGGATGAACGAGGGGTTGAGTTGATTTTTTCTCACTAAATTGCGTAAGGTGTGGATCTGCTTTTGTACTGAAAAATCAACTGCTTCTAACTCTTATGTTTTGGATGATGTCTAGGTTCTGCAAGTTGAATCATTAATTTTAAAGGTTCGGACTTCTGGTGTGGAAATTTTTGAGCAGCTGAAATCTTATGATAAATGTCTCCCTGTTGAATTCGATGCATCATCTCTGGAGGTATCTAGTAAAAACAATCTATTATTATCATTCTTTATTTTTTTGCCTTCTTGAGCTGGTTTTACATTGAATAATCCTCATTGCCAATTAGCAAACAATCTAAAATTCTTTAATTTGTAAAGTTTTGTGAGGTATTCGGTTATATGATGTTGAATACTTGACATGACTGATTGCAGCTTTGTGCACAGAAAATTAAACAAATGTGTGCGGAACAAATGACAGCTATTATCAGTACAGCCATTGGGGAGCAAGTGGATGGTTCTGGACCCAGCTTAGAGAGCTTGGCAAAATTTGCAGATTGTTTGAGCTTAAGGTCAAATCAGGAGCTTTTGATTGAGGCTGTGGCCCTTGAAAAATTGAAGGAGAATGCGGAACAAGCTGAAAAGAATGATGAAGCAGAGTACTTTGATCAAATGATTGCTCTTGTTACCCACATGCATGAGCACCTTGTCATGACTAAACAATCCAATAGCTCTAACCCTGTTCCGATCCCTGCTGATTTCTGCTGCCCACTTTCACTTGAGCTGATGACAGATCCAGTTATCGTGCCTTCAGGGCAAACCTATGAGCGAGCTTTTATAAGGAAATGGATTGATCTTGGGCTTACTCTTTGCCCTAAGACACGGCAAACTCTGCCCCACACCAATCTTATTACTAATTACACTGTGAAAGCACTAATTGCAAACTGGTGTGAATCAAACAATGTGAAGCTGCCTGACCCCATTAAGTCTATGAGCTTGAACTTACCTTCTTCACTTGCACTTACGGAGAATATCGCCTTCAAGGATCCACATATTCTTGCTCATTCAAGAAGCATCCAGCCTATGTCACCTGATTCAAGTCAGTCAACAGGTTCACCTGGACATAACCTGATTTCATCTAATGGGATCCATCGTGAGGGAACTTCTTCATCCCATCCGCGTTCGTCTTCAGAGGGTTCTCTGCCGGGCATAGCTGGAAATGGGCATGGGTTGGATATTGGGAGATTATCAGTAAAAGTTTCGGAAGATATGTTGGCTAACTCAGGAGAGCACAGTTTGGAGTCGGGAAGGCAACACCCTATTTCACCATCAAGAACAGAACTTTCTAGTGCTAGTGGAGATGATGAACAGCTGTCTCAGGGCCATAATCGAACTGCCTCGTCCTCGAGCGCACTTTCTGGTGCAAATATTTCACGAGGTATGCTGGCTGATGGCAACGAGGTGTCTTCGCAGGTGACAGCCTACAATAGTGATGCTTCCGGGGAGCTAACATCAGAGCTACAAGCTGCTACTACCTTGACCACCGCACAGAGAGAACCCGAGCTTCCTCAAATAATTGAGAGAGGATCTCGAAACCAAACATTGTGGCGACGTCCTCCTGATAAGTTTGTTCCGAGGATAGTTTCTTCACCTGCCACTGAAACAAGGGCTGATCTTTCTGGGGTTGAAACCCAAGTCAGGAAGCTTGTTGAGGACTTGAAGAGCACTTCACTCAATGTGCAAAAAAATGCTACAGCTGATCTTAGGCTACTTGCCAAGCATAACATGGATAACCGAATTGTAATTGCGAGCTGTGGAGCCATCAGCTTGTTGGTTATTCTTCTCCATTCAAGTGACACGAAGATTCAGGAAGATGCCGTTACTACCCTTCTCAATTTATCTATTAATGACAACAACAAAACTGCAATTGCCAATGCTAATGCAATTGAACCTCTGATTCATGTTCTCGAGACAGGTAGCCCTGAGGCTAAGGAGAACTCAGCGGCCACTCTTTTTAGTCTCTCAGTTATTGAGGAGAACAAGGTCAAGATTGGAAGATCTGGGGCCATAAAACCTCTGGTTGACTTACTGGGAAATGGGACTCCTAGGGGGAAGAAAGATGCAGCTACAGCTTTGTTTAATTTGTCAATATATCACGACAACAAGCCTCGGATTGTGCAGGCTGGAGCTGTAAAATACCTTGTAGAATTGATGGATCCTGCTGCCGGGATGGTTGATAAGGCAGTTGCTGTTTTGGCAAATCTTGCTACTATTCACGAGGGAAGGACCGCTATTGGTCAGGAGGGAGGAATCCCTGTTCTGGTTGAGGTTGTTGAGTTGGGCTCGGCAAGAGGGAAGGAGAATGCGGCTGCTGCTCTCTTACAACTTTGCATAAACAGCAACAGATTCTGTAGCATGGTCCTTCAGGAAGGGGCTGTTCCCCCATTAGTGGCATTGTCGCAGTCGGGCACCCCACGAGCCAAAGAAAAGGTTTAATTATTAGAAAATACTTCGTATTCAGACAACCAACGACATAAATCACTGAGATGCATTGGAAAATACTTTATATATAAACAACCAACTACATAAATTACAGAAAATGCTTCTTAGCCATTCATATGCATGTGGAACCCACAATACTATGCACCATATTATTCATTCGACTGGGGAAAATCCAAAAAAGAAGTAGGGCGGACTAACTCAAAGACCCAAGGTTTGAGAATTTCTGAAGAAAGGCAGGTTTAATCAATCAGTCTTACTTGTTGAAGTATTATGGGTTCCACGTGCATATCCAGCTGAGATGTATTTTATGCGGTTGATTTTTTCTGTGTATATAGTATTATTCTTATTTTTTCCGCATCCCTTGTGCATTTTATCCAAAATTCTTTTTCAACTATTGCAACGAATTTTTAATTGGGTGCAGGCGCAGGCACTACTCGGCTACTTTAGGAACCAACGTCATGGTAATGCTGGGAGGGGATGAAGGAAAAAAAGAAAAAAAGTATATTCCATGTCTCCATCATTTTCTGGTAAGATTCTATTTAGTGTGTAAATCTGATGGTGCAAATAATGCCTTGGAAGGTTGTATTTACTGAACGTTTCTTGATCTTTGAGCAGAAAGGAACATGAAATTTAGAAAATTCGATTTATGGAAGGTTATTTTAGTCCTTTCTCTCATGGATAGCGTTAAATGTGAATGTGGGAAATTTATTATACCTTAAATTTATCCTTTCAGCCTTGTGTAATAGGAGGGGTGTTCATTGTGCAAATTGGTGCAATTTTAGCATAAATCGTAAACCAATTTGTTTCTTACAGTTTGCCAAATATAAAAATTAGACAACCCTTTGAACACTGAAATGGAACTAAACTGAACTGTAAAATACAGGGTTCGGTTTGGTTTCGTGATTTACTAATAAATACGTAAAGATAAAGAAGATGTTAAATATCTACAGCTGCGACACTAGTTTACTTTTAAATTTACAAATCCACCAACGATACGTTTCAAATTTTTTACTTGATAAATGCCACATAACTGTTTAGAGCACTACATTCCGTTTTAAAGTTGATAATTTGACATAAGAGATGAGGGGGAAAAAAAAGAGGCAAGCAGTTGAGACTAGTAAATGAGAAGGAAAAACCATTAATTCTTTGGATGAACTAAAATGTGTTTGGGAGTAAGTTTTACTATTTTAAGAGTTTTTTTAAACATTTATCCAGAGATACATATATTTATTGATATATACACATGGTTTGGTGCGATTTGAACTTGAAATCACAAATCTTAACTCGTAAATTGAACTATATCTCTACGATTCTTAATTTTATAAATCATAACCAAACCGATCAATTATAAAATCAAACTGATCAGTGCAGATTAATTTGATTTGGATAGATTCACAATTTGAACGGTTTTTTGTACAACCTTTTTTTTTTTTTACATACAACCCTCTTATTCTTCTGTTATTGTTATTGTGGTGTCGTTTTTTTTTTGTTATTACTACTGTTATATCTTTCCTTCTATTTACTTATTTTTAAGTACAGGGAATGGTTAGGGAACAAAATTTGCTTGAGATCTAAACTTTAGAAAGAGAAAAGTTAAGAGAAAGAATGGTAAGAAACGATTTTTATTCAACCGTGATTCTCATTCTCTGGAAGGTTGCTGTAAGTCCTATATAGATAGGACAATGTCACAACCGACTTAAAACAAAATCAATTTAAACTAATAACAACTTGTATAGCTGGCATTCTCTAGTTAAGCAAAATTAACTATTGAGAGACTAAACTATTTGCCTTGGCATTCTCCCTCAAAGGAAGGGGCATGGTAGTGATCCTGAGTTTGTCGCGCAGAAATGAACTGTTGTGTGAAAAAACCCTTGGTGAATATATCTTGGAAGCAATATATTTAGCTTGAAGCATATGTCGGACCATTTTTTCTCGAATATAATGAAAGTCTAACTCAACGTGCTTCGTACGAGCATGAAAGATGGGATTTGAAGCAAGAGCTAGAGCGGAAATATTATCACACCAAAGCAATGGAGGAGTGGAAAGAAACACATGGAAATCTCATGTGTAGCCATGATATTTCTGCAGCAGTTGAGGGCTAAATCTTGATGCTCAGCTTCTGTTGACGATCGTGCAATGGTCTGGGTCTGCTACTTCTTAGCAGCACAAGAAACGGGATTGCAGTCAAGAAAAACTGTGAACCTGGTAGTAGAGCGACGATCAGAATGATCTTCGGCCCAGTTAGCATCAGTGTAAGCACTAAGAGAAAGAGATCCATGATGAAAAACAATACCATGGCTGAGGGTTCCACGAAGATACTGAAGAATTCTTTTGACAGCCTCGAGATGGACATCTGTTGGAAATTGCATGAATTGGCACACTGTGTTGGCAGCATAAGACAAATCTGGCCTTAGAAATGTGAGGTACTGTAATGCAATTACAGTACTCCAATACGAAGATGGATCCGCAAGAACCTTCAAATTTAGATAGCTTGACTGAGGGAGAGCAAGGAGTTGGACAAGGCTTACAAGCCATCATATTAAACTTGGAAAGTAAATCAGTTGCATACTTCATCTGATGGACAAATAAACCAGTAGAGGTATAAAGAATTTGTAAACCAAGAAAATAATGAGGGGGCCCTAAAACCTTAACTTCAAACACTTTGTTAAGTTCCGTAATAAGATGGTTGGTAAAGGAAGGATAATTTCTTGCGAGTATCATGTCATCTACATAAAGAAGTATTGAAAAGAGAATCCATTACGAAGCACAAATAGTGAAGAATCGACCATAGAAGCTTCAAAACCAAGAGTTAACAAGTGAGATGTAAAACGTTTGAACCAAGCCCTCGAGACTTGTTTAAAACCATACAACGATTTATGAAGTAAACACACATGATTAGGCTTTGTAGGATCCCTAAATCTAAGGGGTTGAGACATATAAACTTCTTCCATAAGAATACCATGGAGAAAGACATTGCTAAACATCAACTTGATGTAAAGACTAATTGAACTGCATAGCCAAGGAAAGAACTAGTCGTACAATAGCTGGTTTAATATCTAAACCAAAAGTCTCATCAAAATCTAACCTAGGTTATTGATGATAGCCTTTGACATCTAAACGTGCCTTATAACGAGTAATAAACCCATCTGCATTCTGCCTGAGTTTGAACGCTCATTTACAACCCCACAAGATTTTGATTGGGTGTTGAAGAAACCAAACTCCAAGTGCCCTACTTCTGAAGGGCATTAAATTCAGCTGTCATAGTTGCTCTCCAATTAGGATCTTTATTTGCAGTTGTAAAACAGGATGATTCACAAGGTAAAGAAGAAGAGGTAGATGAAAGAAGGTAAGATTTCTTTTTGACGATTCTAAGTTTTGAACGAGTCTGCATAGGATGGACGGGTCTGACACAGTATTTATGCAGGTAAATGGGTGGGGACTATAAATGCAAACTCAAGCCAGAGATCGTGAAAGTTTTAATGATAACTTGCAACACATTGTACACATCATTTAAACAATAATATTTGGATGACAAGACAAGACTTCAAGACAATTTAGAGACTATTACGCTCGGAAGTTTTGAAAAATTGTTTGGCTCAGACTAAATTTTAAATTTTAAATTTTAAATTTTTAAATTTTATTTCCTTAAATTTATAATTTTAATTTTATTCATTTAGATATTTGATTATATGTAATCTTTTTTGTTTAAGTAGATAATAATACAAATGATTGGTAGGCTTGTAGGTGCCAACCTAATTGAGATGTACTTGACCTAAATGTGAATGATTACTTTTTATTAAAAAATAAAATTTTTATCTCGCATTTAATTACTTGAAGTGTTTGTTCAACCTGAGAATTATTAGAAATTTATATTTAAGAACTAAAATATATAATAAAAACTATTGTTTATTAAGTTATTCAAGTTATAACTTGTAAGTTATAACTTTATATTTATAAAGTATCTTATAATAATTCAAACCATAAACTTATAATAATAAATAATTTATAAATTACTTTATAAATATAACTTATAACTTGCATATTAAATCATAAGTGAGTTTATAACATATAAACTTATAATAACTAATAAATAATAACTAATAAGTAATAAATATTAAGTTAATTTATAAACTAAAGTAAATATAAGAATCCCATAAAGGTAATTTTAAAAATAAAAAATGTAAAATTTTTTTTTTTTAAAAAATCCAAAGTTCACCAAAAAAGCCCGAGTCAGAGCCCAGGCCTATACATCCCTAGGGCCAGGCTAGAGCCTCTCCCTCTCAAAAAAAAACCCAACTCGGCCTGGCTCTAATTTTGGCATGAATCTTACGAACTTGGGCTGGACATAACCGATGACACACTATGTTAGATTGGACCGTGTTGACACTTCGATTTAAAAATATAAAAGATTTGACATAGAACTAAAAGAATCCAAACTTTGGAACTAACTTCCAAAAGCTCAACTCCTCTTATTGGCAAATTGGTTTTTAAAATTGGAGGTTTGATGTTAAGGATGTTCATGGAAAAATAATACATTTCTAGATAATTTTTTTCGAAAGAAAGAAAAAATCATTTCTTCAGCCTTTTGTTCAAACCCTCTTGTAACTTTTTCCAGCCTTTTGAACCTCTACGCCTTCCCCATCATCTCCAAATAAAAATTCTTAAAGATGCACTTCTTTCTAGAAGCATTTTTCTCTTCCATAAATTTCAGCTTATCTATATTAAGGCCCCGTTTGACAACATTTATGTTTACTATATTCTGTTTTTATTTTTAAATATTCTATAAACTATAAACAAAAATATGTTTGATAATTATTTTTTGTTTTCAAGAAAATTTGAATAGTTTTTAAAATTTACTAAATTCTTATAAACAGAAAAAATGAGTTTTCATTTGTTTTGTAAATAAATTTTTATTTTATTTTTTTTCCAACACAACCTCCAATCACTACTTTTAGCCACTACCTAGATTACCGCCTTCAACCATCATCCGATCACCACCTTCGACCACCCTTTTTGGTCATTTTTTCGGTCACTATTTTCGGGCGCTACCTTCGACCATCACATATAACCATCACCTCCGATCACTATCTTTGACCATTAGAAACAGTCACCGTTTTCGACCACCATCATTACCTCTTGCTATTATTAACAGTTACCACTTTCGGTCACCACGTTCCACCACTATTTTTTAAAAATAAATAAAAATATATTTTTTATTTTTTATAAACAAAAAACAAAAAAAATAAAAATGTTACCAAATGAGGCCCAAATATTTTGATCTAGATATTGGAGCCCTTGGAAATCTTCCCTTGCATTCAGCCTACCTTTTCCTTACCTTCCTTGAGTTTAACCCTCAGTTTACTTATTATTTTCCTAATGACGCTTAATCTTTTTTTTTTTTTTGGTTACTTGATGAAAGTTTTTAGTATTGGTGTTATTTTTTATGTCTTTTCTTTTTCGGTATCTTGCTCAATGCTAAATTAACAGTCTCCTATATAAGTATCTCTTGCTCTATAAATGCTTTATGATTTTTAGAGACGAGGGGAATTAAGTTCCGACCAGAGTTATGTAGAGCACACGTAGAAGGCTGTACAGTACGACTGTCCTTTCGACCACGGTACACACCTTGGCATACATATGTCAGCCCGAAAAGAGAGCCAAGCTATATGGACAATGTGTCCGAGGTCCATATACCTCGAGACGGGCGCGAATCCGAGCAATGATTTTCAGCTCCGAACTCAGAGGGAGTTCAATCCTGACCCTGAAGATGGGGTGCTCGGCAATATGAGATGGATTGCTTGACACTCATTACCGAGCAAGACGAGCTATCTGAATCGTGGAGCCGAGCTCGATGATTGGTCTTTGGGATCAATGATTCGTGATACGCGTGTCAGAAGAGAGATACGATGATAAGGGATAAGTAGTGATTGGACCAGCTCTAGGACTAGAATGTCAAAAAGAGTTGACTTAGCTAAAGGCTAGATTAGGTCTGAGTATTGATGGACAACTTGACATGACAAAAGACACTTGCAGAAAGATCTTGTAGAGAGATCTAATGATGGCACTGATAAATCACCATCAGGCTATTAATTGCTATGCATTGGTTAGAGAGAAAAGGGTACAACCCGACCTGTTTGGATCAGGTCGGGGCCCCAAAAGTAGGTCAAGTATATTTCTTCCTATAAATAGTCAACTAATTTGAATATAAAGATATGCTATCTTTTTACTAGCAAAAATTCCGTCAAAATACTCTCTCAAGTTCGCCTCTCTCTCTGTAACCTTTGCCTGACTTGATTGTCGGATGGTCCATCGGTATAAAGCCACCGGCGAGTATCTTACTCCTTTCTTGTGCAGACGTACACGTGAAATCATTCCCTGACACTTCAGCCAGCTTGAACAGGACTAATAGATCTCAATCCTTATTCACTACAAGAGATATTCCATATAGACAACAAAATCTTCGTCAACCCCTCATGATTATACTTTTGTTATTTCTTGTTTCAAAAAACACCATCTTTCAGATCTTGATGGTCTTGGACGGACCAATAAATCTCAATCCTTATTCACTACAAGAGATATTCCATATAGACAACAAAATCTTCGTCAACCCCACATGATTATACTTTTGTTATTTCTTATTTCAAAAAACACCTTCTTTCAGATCTTGATGGTAGTCTCGACTTTATCACCCCATTTATTTACACCTTTCATGTAGAGGTGTAATTTTGGCTCGGTTCAATTCGGTCGTGATTCGGGTGGGTCAAGTCTGACCTGATTCAGGCTAGACTTTTTCGTCAAGGGGTCCGCCCAAGCCCTAAGGGTACTGGTCTCGAGCCTCAGGCCCGAACTTTGGGTAGGCTTTTAATTTTCTTGCTTTTTTTTTCTTTTTTCTTTTTGTTTTAATTATTATATATGTTTATAATTTTATTATTTTCATAGTTATTTAGTTTATAAATTTATAATATAATGTTAATTTACTACTTTATTAGTAGTAGTTAATATATTAACATTAGTTTATAAATTATAAATGTATAGTTTATTATTAGTTATTAGTTATTAGTTTATTATTTACTTATTATTATGATATTATATTTTATTAGTTTATAAATTTATTAGTCCGTACTTCATAGTTTATAAGTTTATAGTATATTATTAATTTTTTAATTTATTTAAGTTTATTAGTTTTTATAGTTTATAGTTTATTATTAATTATTAAGTTACTAACTTATTAGTTTATTATATAAGTTTATACTTTATTTGTTTATTAGTTTTTAAGTTTTTAATTTATAAATTTATTATTACTTTACAAGTTTATAGTTTATAATTTTATATTATTAATTTATTATAAGTTAAATAATTTAATTACTATAAGTTTATTATTAATTTG
>JAOTRH010486139.1:0-58701 GCA_034768845.1 Heliamphora exappendiculata
TAAACAAAGAAAGATGGTAGAGAGGGAGAGACTGTGATAGAGAAAGAGGAGAGACAGAGACCGACAAAACTGAAAGGAGCTGGCGTCAACAGAGGTGGCACGGCGGCGAAACAACAACGAGGATGTCACTGGTGGTGGTGGTTTCCGTGGACATCGATGCCAATGAAGGTGGTTGCCGGTGTGGGGGTAGCCGGCGGGTGCGGTGCTTATGTGCGGCACCTGCTTTATCATTTCTATATATATATATATATATATATATATGTGTGTGTGTGTGTGTGTGTGTGTGTGTGTGTGTGTGTGTCCATCTCTCCCCTCTCTCCCATTTCTCTCTCTGCTCTCTGCCCTCTCTCTCTCTCTATCCTTTTTCACTACCAAAATCACCCTCACTAGCAATGGTGGTTTGGGGGATGATTTTGGTGAGTTTCCGTTAAGTAGTAACGAAAATTTGACGATTGAACTAATTTGATGCAAAAAATAAATCAGATGGAAGGTTAGTGTCGTTTCAGAAACCACATGAGGTATATCTATTTTTGTTAGAAACTTCAGGAGAGGTCAATGTAATTACCCTTATTTTTTTAAAAAAAATCACATAATCTCTTACCAATGCTAGTGGTTTCAAAATGGTAATTAAATACAAATTAAACAATATTTATATATTTGCAATAAAATCATTTGTATTCCTATTTCTTTTCTCTTAATCAAAAACCAATCACAATATGAGATATAAGGAATACATTCTTTTAGTTATGATAATGCCATTAGATAAGTTAATTCTATTGGTAGTTATACTACTTTGAAAGGCTATTCAAATATGTTTGAATTTAACACAAGGCCAACCACTAAATTAGTGAATGAGCTTAATGATAATATCATCTTTAAAGAACAAAAAAATTAACCTTTTATACAAAAAAATATTGTTGCTCATAATTGGACAACAATTACAATAATCTTACATTCGTAGCAAAATTAAACACATCAAACAAAAATTTATCACTAAAATTTGCACTAATATTTCTAAGGCATTTTGGGAACAAAAGGGACGTCTTTTTTTTTTTGTAGACTCATCTTGATAGAACAAGCACATTTATTCAAACCCAAGTGCTTATTCGGGATATTTGAGCCCCTCGAATATTCACTCAGACTCGACCAAGTCAATAACTTGAGTCACTCGAGCCAAGTTCTTTGACTGGTAGAATTGGCAGAGACGAAACAGTTCCACTATTTAACAAGGAAGTCTTTTGTCCTGGGAGATGATTATGATTTCTTTCTAACCCCAAAGAAGAGATACAGGACATGTCCAAAGAAATGAAATAAGAACCCCGAGTGACTCTCAAACAATTGTGAACTCAAGGTCATGAGAATGAGCCAAGACACAGGATAGGCTATATGGTAGAGATAACATTGCACACACTATACAAATGTACACATACCATATGACCAAAAATTCTAAAAAGAATTAATAATTGTCTTAGGAAGAGAGAAAATAAACAGTCTGTCACACCCCGATTTCGTTACAATATAAACTCATGCAATTTACTATGGAAGAACCATATTTAAGAAATCCAAACCCAAAGAGCTTGTAAAGAAAGGTATTTTGTAAAAATGGAATAAACCTCCAATTTTCTTTCAAAAGCAAGGGTAAAAAGAGGTAATTTTACTTGCAAAATAACTCCCAAAATAGGTGAATTTATATCCTAAAGAATATCACAAAGATACCAATTTAAAACCCCTTTTTAAACCAAAGAACCAAAAATTTCGCCCAATAGAGATCCGCTCGAGCAGTCCCTCCACTGCTAAAGCGGTGAATTGGAAGTGTGCTTTTGCCCAAAATCTTGAAAATTTTTCTAAGTATTGGGAGAACACTTAACTTTCGAAAATGAGATATCACGCCTCAAACTCCGGGCCACCCAAGCACCCATAAACAATACCCAACCCGATGTCTCACTCTCAAAATAAAGTCATACATGCATTAAATATAAACGCCAACAAGCTTACAACACTTGGTCCCAACACCAAGAACATGGAAAAACAATACATGGTCCAAAAAGGAAACAAAAGAAGACCATAGGTCTTTCTCCCCAACTGGCTCCTTTGGATCAACCTGCGTAATTGTATGTATCTGAAAAACATTTTCAAATCTCACTCCTGAGCCAAAACTCAGCAAAAACTAGACAAACATGTAATAAAAGGTAAACATGCTACTATAAAAAAATATTGATATTTCGACTCACACGAATCTCAAAAATAGTTTGATATATCTACATATATATTACAATACTTCACACGCAATCATCGACTCTCACGAACCCCATATGCAACACAGGTATATATAACGAGTCTCACGAACCCCGAAAACAGTTCTATCAAACCCACACTAGTTCTCACACCTCACCTTCAACTCCAGTAACCCACACAATGCAACACATGCAACCCTCACATCATAACACATGCAATCCACACAACGCAACATGCAACCTCAGGACCACATTTTCGTCCCTCATATTCCCACACACACATACATTGTTAACAAGAGTTAACATATGTCGGACCACATTTTTGTCCCTCTTCATGCATTTTTAACTATAGTTAATAGTTATCGAACCACATTTTCGTCCATCATTAGACAAAGTTAATGTTTATCGGACCACATGTTCGTCCATCGATAACCACACCCACATATAGACAAAATCAGAGTTTTATATACACAAGGACCACATTCTTCTTTCAACATGCATAAATAAAACTAGAGTTTAAAATGCACAAAATCACGTACAAACACAACGTGCCACATAACGACATCACATACCCCATAACTCGCCATCCACTAACCCAAACGACCAACAATCTACAAGATGAAACCTAACCCCGAAGGCCAACTCCCAACCTCTAAAAAAACTCAGTTTTCACAAACATTTTTACAAAACACTAACTTTTCCAAAACACGTCTGTTAGAAAAAGAACCATGGACCTAAACACGTCACGGACACAACGACGTATAAACACCACGATTAACAAACCCACAGCATCCCCAAAGACGACAACAAATGACCACAAACCTCCAAGGCCACAACACAACATCTCAAAACAATAAAGCAGCCCCAACAGGACTTCAGTCGACTAAAAAAGGCTACTGGAATTTTAGAAAATTCTCCCAAAACACAGGTCAGTTGACTGAACTCCCTAATTTACTCAACTGAACCACCCTACTAACAATCTAGTCGGCTGAAGCACCTAGTTCAGTCGACTGACCCACGATGGAAAAGAAACCTTAGCTACGGGAGCAGCCATTCAACCCCGGAATCAAAGTCGTCAAACTCCCTTTTGATACCCACGGACACACACAAGCCCAAAACCACAAAAAACACCAAAAGAAATGCCTCAAAAACCCATTTCATCCAACCAAAATCAACCGAAAAAGATTTTGAACAAAAACCCAACTTTTCAAAAAATAAACTAACTTTTCATGCATTTTTAAATGGTAAAAATACATATGATTTCACGCAGCTGCCCTTTAAGACATGAGAGTCTAGGATCTTATCTCGTTGGGTCAAAAACTTGAAGCTCGAAACGCCGGCCAAAAACGAACTTCGTTGAAACGAGATTCCGTCTGGATGAATGCGTAGCCCACGGCGAGGATACTAAGGATCCGCTAACTAATCGCCAAAAACCAAGCCCTGGCCCACCAAAAGCTAGAGAGAAGGTAAATGTTTTAAGGATTTCAAAAGCTAGAATGAGAAAATATCTTTTAAAAATATCTAAGGCTAAATATTTATAGGCCCGCCCAAAAATATCTTTTTTTTTAACTTCGCACCACAACGCCCAACGGCCTCGAGATCCAACCCCACATGCATTTCTAAGTCCGAACATGCACAAAATGCATATAAACATGCAATATCAAAAACGATAAACAACACGTCGAAACATTGCAAAAAAGGGTTAGAGTCTCATAACTCTACCCCATTAAAGGAATTTTTTCCCCAAAATTCAATACAAGGTCAAAAGAAAATAACCCCGTCGATCGAAATCAACCCAAACATGAGAGGTGGTCAGCTAAACCATTTCTAGGATAAGGTCAAACATGGTCATGTACTCTAAACAACGGCTAACTACCTCAAAGACACAGGATCTACCAACTCGCCCCAACATCACATCTTCCCCAACTGATGTCTCTACACCCAGCACACAACCCATAGAGTCCATCACCAACCCCATAACAGATGAAAAGAAGAAACACAATGCCCACATGCCGACAAGAACACTAGCCCAAAATCTGCCCACTAAGAAAGTACCTCTACTCAGTAGAGGAATAGCTGCATCATCAGGCACAACTGGTGCCTTGGAAGAACTGGGATCTACAAGGGCATGCACTCTGCCATGTGTCATTCTATTTTGTCCTCCATAACCTGGGACTCTCGGCTGTTGTACTGACTGAACTGAAGTGCCCCGGTCTGTCACCTTAGATGTCTGCCCTGGCGGCTGCTGATAACCTCGTCAGTTCTACACTAGTGGGACGATTGGTGCACCTGTCGTGCTTGGTACACTGCCCTCCCTGAGGGCAGTTCTTATGAATATGCTCTGGCTGGCCACAACCAAAACAAACTAGCAGCTCCCTCCGCTGCGACTGAACTGGCACAAAATTCTGGGACTGCCTCGACTGTGGATAATCCGTCACACGATGCCCAGGCTACCTGCACCGGTAATAGTTCAACTCTCTCTGCTCTGGCCTCCCAAACAAACCCATCGACGGTGCTGGTGCAAAAAACTGCTATGGTAATCCAAATGGATGAAAACTAGGGCCAGGGGACCTTTGCTTCTTGTTGGAGTGTCCACCTGACTGTGCTTCTATCCCACCCTGCGTTGCCCTGACCTCCCTAGAACCCTAAGTCTCGCTCAAAGTGTTATCGAGCATTGCTGCCGATTCTACCAACTCGGTAAAAACACGTAGCCTCAATCCTACCACGCTCTCCCTGATCGCCGGCCTCAAACCCCCTCGAACGTAGCTCGTCTGTACCCACCAACTACGTTGTAAAATGGGACAGACTAGTAAACCTAGCCTCATACTGCACAATTCTCATCGCCCCCTGAGTGAGAGCATAAAACTCCTCCCTATACAAGTCCCTCGAAGAAGCCGAAAAGTACTTTTCTAAAAAAAAACCCCTTGAAAGTTGCCCACGTGCCTTTCATGGTATTTCGGGCATATTTTCACCACTCGTGAGCATCACCTCTCAGTTGAAAAGCGGTAAAAAAAACTCACAAATAGTCCTCAACTATATGTAGTGTATCAAGGATTCGGTTCACAAGTTCCATCCACTCTGTAGCGACCGTAGGATCAGGATCCCAGCAAAGGTAGAAGGGTCAAGACGTCTGAACTCTCGCATCGCAACCGTTGCCCTTGACTCGGGTTCTCTCTCTCCCCCCTACCATTGCACGCAGCAACTCTATCGCATCAATTGATCCTTAGGGAGCATTTGCATCCCCAGCATCAGGGATTGGCATATTCCCTAGGCCTAAATCACAGTCTCGTCCTCTCCGCACAGACATCACGTCTATATGAAAAGAAAATAGAACATAAGCTGCAGCTCATCGTATTAACATAAATATTAACCACGTAGTCATGCTAGCACTTAGCCACATATGTTCATGCTAACCAAACCCCACATACCGAGGAGAACTGACAAAAGTGAGGGATCAATTTGGATAACCTACTTAAATTCCTTGCCAGAAAATACGTCGGCCAAACACATTTCTAACTCGGCATCCAAGCTTATTAACCCAAACGCCCGAAGACAAGACTGGTCAATTTTAAGGTTCAACCCTCATGCTCACATAAACACATCATTCGCAAAATCGTAAAGTTATCATGTTCATATCATCAGAACATCTAAACACATACAATCAAGCATACGTAATCAATCTCACCAGGTGATGCACCATCTTTCCAAGGCTCATAGGTATTCGAATCCAAAGCTCTGATACCAAATTATCATGCCCCAAACTCTGAGCCACCCAAACACCCATAAATAACACATAACCCAATATTTCACTCTTAAGATAAAGTCATACATGCATTAAATATAAACGTCAATAGGCTTACAACACTTGGTCCCAACACCAAGAACATAGAAAAACAATATATGGTCCAAAAAGGAAACAAAAGAATACTACAGGTCTTCTGCCCCAACTAGCTCCTCCGAATCAACTTGCGTGATCGTATGCACTTGAAAAATATTTTCAAATCCTACACCGTGAGCTAAAACTCAGTAGAAACTAGGCAAACATGTAATAAAAGTTAAGCATGCCGCTGCAAAATGATATGGATGTTTTGACTCACACGAGCCTTAAAAAATAATTTGATATATCTACATATATATTACAATGCTTCACGCGCAATCATCGACTCTCATGATCCCCATATGCAAAACAGGTACATATAACGACTCTCACGAGCCCCAGAAATAGTTCTATCAAACCCACACTGATTCTCACGCCTCACCTACAACTCCTACAACCCACACAATGCAACACATGCAACCCTCACATCGCAATGCATGCAACCCACACAACGCAATACATGCAATCTCACATCGCAACATATGCAACCTCAGGAGCACATTTCAATCCATGATATTCCCACACACACATGCATTGTTAACCAGAGTTAATATATGTCGGATCACATTTTCGTCCCTCTTTATGCATTGTTAACCAGCGTTAACAGTTATCGGATCACATTTCTGTCCATCATTACACAAAGTTAATGTTTATCAGATCACATTTTCATCTACCGGTAACCACACCCACACATAAATAAAATCAGAGTTTTATATACACAAGGACCACATATCCATCCTTTAACATGCATGAATAAAACTAGAGTTTTAAATGCACAAAATCACGTACAAACACCACGTGCCACATAACGACATCACATGCCCTATAACTCACCATCCACTAACCCAGACGACCAACAATCTACAAGACAAAACCTAACCCCGAAGGCCAACTCCCAATCTTAAAAAAAACTCAGTTTTCACAAACGTTTTTGCAGAACACCAACTTTTCCAAAACACGTCTTTTAGAAAAAGAACCATAGACCCAAACACGTCACGCACAAGACGATGTATAAACACCATGATTAATAAACCCACATCATCCCCGAAGATGACAATAAACGACCGCAAACCCCCAAGGCCACAACACAACCTTTCAAAACAACAAAACAACCTCAACAGGACTTCAGTCGGCTGGGCACCCCCATCCAGTCGACTTAAAAATGCTACTAAAATTTCAAAAAATTCGCCCAAAACACAGGTCAGTCAACTGAACTCCCCAATCCAGTTGACTGAATAACCCTACTGACGATCCAGTTGACTGAAGCACCCAGTTCAATCGACTAACCCACGACGAAAAAGAAACCCTAGCTATAGGAACAGCCTTTCAACCCCAGAATTGAAGCAACCAACCTCCCTTTTGATATCCACAGACACTCACAAACCCAAAACCACAAAAAAAACTCCAAAAAAAACACCTCAAAAATCGATTTCATCCAACCGAAATCAACCGAAAACAATTTTGAACAAAAACCCAACTCTTCAAAATATAAACCAACTTTTCATGCATTCTTAAACAATAAAAACACATATGATTTCACGTAACACCCCTTTAAGACATGAGAGTGTAGGATCCTACCTCGTTGAGTCAAAAATTCAAAGCTCAAAACACCGGCCAAAAATGAACTTCGTCGAAACGAGATTCCGTCCGAATGAACGCGTAGCCCATAGTGATGATACTAAGAATCCGATAACTGATCACCAAAAACTAAGCCCTGGACCCACCAGAAGCTAGAGAGAAGGCAGAGGTTTCAAGGGTCTCAAAAGCTAGAGTGAGGAAATATCTTTTGAAAATATCTAAGGCTAGATATTTATAGGCCCATCCGAAAATATCTTTCTTTTAACTTCGCACCACAACGCCCAATAGTCCCAGGATCCAACCCTACATGTATTTCTAAGCCCGAACATGCATAAAATGCATATAAACATGCAATAATGAAAATGATAAACAACGCGTCGAAACATCGCAAAAAGAAAATGAGTCAGGGTCTCACATGTGAACATACTTTTCAAAAGGTACCAAAATGCAAGTAAGACATACATTAGGAAGGAAAACAACCAATTTCAACCCCAAAGCTCGACATTTTATAATTCCATACATAGAATATAAGGCGAACACCCATGAATAAGATCTGAAACGATAACTGAACGTACTCACATGTATACAAAATATGAGTTTATGGCCTTAAGACCTTACACCAAGAGTTACTCCAACCCGAATACAATCATCCCAAGTATCCAAATAAATTATATTTACAACTTTCAATTATCGAAAGGTGATACAAATAAACATGTAATTCTATTAACAACTACAAAAGGGTCCCGCAACCATTCTTCTTACTCCAAAATCTTCTTCCCGCTATCACCTAAATGATTTATACAATGTGAACCGAGACTCATAAGAAATTGACTAACAATGAACATATGTATGATATGCAGAGATAGTTATGCAAAATGCCACATGTTGTTTTATCAAAACCCAATTTCATTTTTTATAAGATTTCATTAACATAACCGATTTTTCATATGCAAAGATAAACCCATTTTAATATCAAAACCCATCACTTAGTCTTTTATCTCTATTTTATTCCACCCATTTCAAGTTCCCAATTTTCAAAAACACACGCACGCACACACACACACACGCACACACACACTTTAACCACTTCTTCTCATATCTTCACCAATTCATGGTTTATATTCTAAGAGCCGACGCCAGACGAGCTTATAAACCCATGTCGCGCTACTACCGACCGAGTCACGTGAGGTCCGTTAAGTAATGGTGCGTTCTATAACCCGCCACAACTAACGTCTTGTTCTTAGTTATTAGCCGATGGATTGGTAACCCAATCTGCACAATTTTTAAATTTTTCACCGTAAAGCTATTCAAGCCTAATTTAAACGATTCATAGATCCAAAATTGGTCCTTTTATTTTATTATATCAAAATCCCAAACACGAGTCTAATCCAAATATAGTTCCTCTCGTCAACGCCCAACACATATAAGGTTAACACCAATTACACATTCTTAATTTCATATATTTCACACATTCGGGTTCAATTAATTTAAAAATCCCCAACACACACCTTGTGGTTTCATAAACTCGTCTAATTCACATGATTTAGTCAAAACCCCAACCAACTACATCATCAAATTCATAGAATTTATACATGCAAAAAGGTTCCTACAATCCCAAATTCATCAAAATTTTAACCCGCTTCATCATTGAATCCATTAACCCAAAAACCTCCAATTTCTCAAGGATTAACCCAAAAACCAAACTATAATCTCTCATCTTTTAATTCCACACATGTCTAATAACAACAAGTTAGGTTAATAAAAGCACTCACTTATTCGTTTAAATACTTTTTTAATAAATAATGTTAAAACTATCATATGAAATTAAAATAGTCTTTAACACCAAATCCTCTAACGATAACCATTAAAACTTTGTTCTGGCTATATGTTAACTAATAATTTGTGTTAATAATTTTTAAAATTCTTACAATAATTTGAGAACTTAACTTAAAAGTGTTAATTTGACTGTGGATCAATCAAAAAATTTAAAGCAAAAGTTTTTAAAAAATTAAAAATTTAATATGAACTAATATTTGCAGTTGCAAATAAAAGAATTGAAGAAATAAAGAAATGAAAAATTTTATGTTCGAAAAAATAATTTCTATATGTTGATTAAATTAAAACCTTAACATATGTTGTTTTAATATTTTTTTATTGTACGTTATAAAACCAAATTTGAATGTTTTGTCTTGGTTACTTTTTAAAAGATTTGACAAGTTTTTAAAATTTTGTGATGCTTTATTTATTGCAACTTCTAATTTAAAGTTTAAATTGGGGATATATATTTTTACTTTTTTTAAAAATTTAATTGAATTTTGTCTTCTCAAGTAATTTTTGTATAAAATTAATATATATTTAAAATAAATATATAAAAAAGTCTCAAAATAATAATTTATTTTTTATAATTAAAATTCTATGTATAGCATAAGTTTATGGTAGTATTCATAATGGAATAGCAGTATTGAATTTGGCTCTAAATTTTCAGATGAAACTAGAGACAGAACCTAATTGCAAGGATTTGTAGCCAGTCTTAATTATATTGCCTAAAGTACACACAAAATCTTCAAAAGTTAAAATTGAGTGCTAAAACAATTGCCTTAATTGTCTTTAATCAATTTTGATTGGTTTAAAATTTTTAAAACTGCTGCGTCCAAATTGGTTATGAAAGAATTTTAAAACAAAGAAATCTCTCTTCTAGTAAGAAGGAATGCTTAGAAAAATCTAAAAGAATGCTTACAAAAATTATTCCACAATTAAAATTAGATTACTTCTATTACAAAATACATTCATAAATTTCAGAATAATTTACTAAACCAACAGTTTTTTTTTCTTAGAATTGACTCTAGTGCTGCAAAACAAGTTTTGAAGAAAGGTGTTAAAAAGTCAATTTCAAAATAAAAATTTGTAACATGATATAAGCAGACTTATTTGCATTTTATCTAAATATCCAATTTATTAAAGGTTGAACTAATTCTCTTAATATTGAATTTATCAATGGTTGAACTAATTCTCTATTTAGGTCTTGATTGGCAACTTGGCCTTTTGATTTTTTGGCAAAAAATATTAAAAAGTCAATATTGTCCATTTGGCAAAAAAGCCAAAAAGTCCAAGCAAAACACAAACTCCCATAATATTCTATTCAAACTCCTACCACTTTAAAAATACAATAATACCACTTATTCATAACTTATTTACTACCACTACCAACTACATATAATTGTTAATATCAAATATATACAAAGGTAAAATTGTACAATGTGAATAAAAAGTAAAAAATCTAGTTTTTTACCTAAACAACTAACTTTAAAAAAGCTGATTTAAAAACTAAATTACCAAACAATCTATTTTAAACTAAATTTAACTTTTTAACTTTAAAAAAATTAACTTTTAAACTAGTTGACAATCGATCCCTTAATATTGTTTTCTTTTTAGATGTGATCTTTAAAACTATTGGAAATAAGATTCGGTCAGTTGTGTGTGTGAGTGGATTAGTTGTTGGCGACATGGTAACGCGGTGTTTAAAGTTTTTAAGAGCCATGCAGGTATGTGCAGAGTTGACTCTATATATATATATGTAAATGAGATTATTTGACTAAATATTATGAAAATTTTAAATATATATATATTCACTTGTATTAGCAATTTAAATACTTGACATTCTATTAAAAGGCTGGAGCACACAGACTAAATACTTCAACATTCAACTAAATATTTGAATACTTAATTCAAATATTTATAAATACCTAACGGGCTATTACACTTCTAAGCCCACACATATTTAACACAAAAGTTTAATAAAATAAGTCCAGCCTACTCACTTTTTTTTAATATTTGCAAAAATTGCCAAAAAATCTCTTTAATGTTTGAACACCTCTTCGCTCAGTAACCCAATTAAAAATAAGGGTAATTATAAAAAGTGCTTCAAATTATAAAGAACCAACAGCTTAATTGAATGGGAGATAAGTATAGGATCAATTATCTAGTTACATACATTGAAAAATATATGTTTAATAGTATTAATAACGAGATTATTATGTAACAGTTTCAAAACATAAAAATTTGACGAGAACAATTGTAAAATTTCATCTATCTACCATTTTTTTTTGGTGAAAACGTACAATCATGCATTTTTCAGAGACTTTGGAGCACAACATTACCAACTCATAGGACTATCAATAATTTTTGGTGTGAGAGAGAGAGTGGGCATTACCAGCTGTGATTGAATCATCAAGGGGTGGCAATCAACAACAAAAGGTGGAGTTGCAAGACCTCCATCCACTATAGTATGTCCTTTTTCTCTTTGTATTCCATTGAAGAAAATAAATGAAAAGTGGTCCCCAAAGTACAAATATAATAATATGACACATAGGAAGGTGACAATTGTAGGACAACCAATATATATATATATATATATATCTCTTCTTCTTTTCTTCTCTTTCTGCCTCACAAAAAGAGTTGTGTGAAAATGATATATTAGGTAAAAGGTTTGTTCTTTATGGGGTTTAGTGTAAAAGTTGTGGGCTGGATGTAGTGAGAAAAAAAAGGTGGTTGTGTTAGGTAAAGTGTCATGTGCATATATTGGGCCCTAATTGTGAAAGGATTCAAAAGGTAAACTTGGTTAATAATTGCATGTAAAAAAGGCAAAGTTGTGGTTGATCCACTACAACATACCTTTTGTTTGTTTTCTAAAATCTAAAACAATGACCCTATTTGTTGTGTCTTTTGGGATTTGATATTAGATATTTTTTTAATATGGGATGAGATTCTCAACAATTGAGAATTTTAACAGCATTGTAGCACTTTAATGTGGGATCTATCTCGAGCCTTATCTTAATGATCTAAACTAGTCAACTTGTGGAGTAGGTGAAGCAATTAACTATGTAAAAAACCAAGTTGATCGAACAGATATGAATAACTAGTTGATCAAACAATATTTAGCTTGGAAAAAATGAACCATTATTTTTATAGACTAAGAGACTATCTTTTTTTTTTTTCTAAATGAATGTGGTTCGATCAAATGACTACCGGTGTTCAATTAACTAAGTTTTTTTACATGGTTGACTAGCTCAACAGACCCTTAAGATAAATAGTTTGCATCATTGAGATGGGACCCAAGGTGAGCACCACATGCTCAAGTGCACCAACGTAGGTAGGTGAGATCTCAATTGTTGAGAATCTTAGTCCTTTTATTATAAGCATAATTTATTTTATAAGATTAATTTGCATACTAGATTATTTAGTAAATTTTTAATGTGTACTATTTTAGCTATTTTAGTTTTAGTTTAGTTAAGATAATTTTAAGTTTTTGTTACAATCAACATTGTCATGGACTTAACTTTGAGCTGAGAGATGGAAAGAGAAAGAAGAAGAGAGCTGGGTGGCAGGGATGGGATTTGAACCCATATGGTGTTCGTTGACAATTTATAGGCAGAGATGTTCAACGGGTGGCTTAGAAGCATTTTTGCTAGCTGTGGAAAATTGGTTGATGTCTTCACACTAACAAAGAGGAGACAAAACATGCAGACGAGGTTTGGCTTTGTAAGATTTTTGGAGGAGAATGAAAAAATGGAGGCCATTAGCAGATACAATGGGTCGTGGCTTTTCACGAATCGATTGGTAGTGCATCTAGATTTTTGGAGGAGGAAGTTGCAAATAGATTTTTATCAAGTTGCACCCACGGCGAAGGGTTTCCAGCCAATTATAACAAAGAGAGCTCACTATGATGGGAGATCCTACATGCAGGTAGTGAAAGAAAGTGCCGTGGGGGAAGATAAGCAATGCGATAAGGTCCTAGCATGTTTGAGTCCTGAGGAAACTAATGGAGAATGGCTAAATGGTTATGTGGTGGGCATAACAAAAGATTGGTGTTTGGTTCGCAGTATCAAAGATGCCATGAGAGCAGAGGGTGTACATGATATCTCTACAAATCCTCTTAGGGGAGCTAAAGTTCTAATATAATTCCTATCCATCGAAGACATAGAGTATTATCGTAAGGAAGCTAGATCATGGCTGAAAACATGGTTCGAAGTCACATATGAGTGGAGTTATAGAGAGTTTAATAACTTGAGAAATGCTTAGCTAGCTGTAGTGGGGGTCCCTTTAAATGCTTGAAACTTCACAACCTTCAAAAAAGTGGGAGAACATTTTAGTATTGTGCTAGTGGTGGATTCAGCTACAGGCTCTAAGAAAGATCTCTCACAAGGGAGAGTCTTTATAGCCACTTAAAGACTGGAATTGGTTACCTAAGTGAGTAGTATCATGGTGGGTAAGTTTGGGTATAAAATTAAGATAGCTGAGATGGCTAGGCAAGGGTCTGTCATGGGTTGTAATCTCAAAGTTTCAAGGACAATGAGGGGAAGCTCCAATGAAGTCTCTGAAGAGGAGAAAAAAGGTATCCACAATATTCTGAGTGGGAATTATGGTCACATAGTCATGGTCGACAATGAATTGGTGCCAATAAAGGTAGGGTCGGAGGTTAAGGATGATGACGGTGACATGATATCCTACGTTGACGAGACTGATCGGACAGGGGGAAAAAAGATTAGGATATGGGGAAGAGGGAAAAGGCTGCATCTTAGCTGGGGGTCAGCCTCTAAAAGTAAGTCTGCTGCTGCATTAGAGGTAGGGAAATAGAAGGTGGGTAGCTCAAGGTCAACCTCAAATGTTTTAAGCAGTTGGGATAAGAGCCTGATGGGAAGCCAACCCAATGTTGTGGCTTCTGTCTCTTTGCATGTCAATAAGGCTTAGGGTGCAGATTGAGCTCCCTTGAAGATAGTGCTCATCTCATCCCAACTGAGGCTGAGGAAGAGGAGAATCCTATTCAAACTATGGCTAAGACAGCACTTGTGAGACCCGGTACTATTTTATTTATATATATATATATATATATTCATGTTTGACGTGTTTCTTTTATCACATGAATATAATCTATGAATGGTTTATGCTTTGGTATTGTAGAACAGCATGTATAAATGTGTCGAGAAACACACTGCCCAGCAGTTCAGTCCATTGGAGGGCTTGGCCCAGTCGACTGGACCGAAAAATTTGAGTTCGATTGACTGGACAGTACCTTTTTGGCATTTCTATAAATATCCCAGTGGCTGAGATATTTGTTTTAAACCTTTCTTAGAAGCTAAGTTTTCCGTTTCTCTGCCTTCTCTCTAGCTTTTGAGGGCCCGGGACTTGATTTTTCGTTAATTTCTTTGTGGATCCTTGCTATCGGGGACGTGGGCTTCGCACCCATTCGGACAAATTCTCGTTCTGACGAGGTTCAATTTTTGAGGTTTCGAGTTTTGACTCACCGAGGTAGAATTCTAGACCATACTACTGTATAAGGGTGTTATATGTAATTATACGTATTTTTACCGGATAAAAAATACATCAAATGTCATATTTCTATTTAAACCTTATTATTCGGGTAAAAAGCATGTTTTTTGTTTTTTTTTTATTTTTTTACATTGTATGGCTTGTGAACGTATGGTTTTCAAATGTGGGTTTGAAAACGGTAGTTTTTGATAAAAATCTCAACACTTTGTGTTTTTGAGGTTTTTGAGCCAACCTTTGGGATTGAGTCTCATTTTTTAAACGTTTTGTTGAAAACGGAAAAAATATTTTGAAATATTTTTGTTTGATCTCCATGTTGATGGATGGATCTATATACATATTTTATGTATTTCATAAAAATATTTTCGTAGTTGAGCTAAGGGATAATTTTTAAAATGATTCTCTAGATGTACCGGGATAGCAGGTATTTGGCACGAGTTGCCCTCGGTGGAAGTCCAAAAACGTACGCAGAAAAGGTACCTTTGTCTTTCGAGGTAGTTCCCATAAAGAAGGTGGTAGGTACTTTTATGCTTCGATTTTAGTCCGTAAAGTCAGCTTTTATGTTGTGGTGGCTCCGTATAGAACTCGTCATTACCTAACCGGTCTTATGATGTATAGGGATTGGGTAAGGGGCAAGAGTCTATAGTTGTTACCTCTGTCCCCTTGTGACAGAGTCGGTACATAGGATTCATTCTCTTTTTCTCGGTGTGTGATCCGAATGGAAAAATAAATTTTTGATTACTGTTTTACCTTAACTGTGAAAAGTTACTTTTGCAGTGTATAAATGCTTGATTTTGTGGATGAAAAACCATTTTTAGAGGCTTTGGGAGTCTGCTGGAAAAACTTAGAATTTTATGATGTAAAACCTTTTTGGCTGTGGTTGAGTTAGTTTCCATTATATGATTGCATATCCTTCTTTACAGTTTTATAGTCTATTTCTATTGGGCTTCGACTCACGGTGTGAGATTTTGTTGTAAAACTATTTTCGGATTTGGGGTTAATGATCATGAGAAATTGATCTAGTGGTGCCGGTGGTGGCGAAAGACTTTCTAGTTTTGCTTTTTTGAATACCTACTTGAAGGCATGTTTTGTACGCCTTATGGCGATATATTTATCCTTGTTGAACCTGATATTTACTACTTATGAGAGATGCATATTGGGTATTCTTCTGATTTCAACAGGTGGATTTAAATGTATGAAACTTATTTTCATAAAACTGGTATTTGGTGGATTTTCACGTGATCCTGGGTTTTGGGGCATAACAAATTGGTATCAAAGCTCTGTGTTTGAATACCTAAGAACCATGGGAAGAGGGTTTATCACCTGGTGAGGTTGATTACTGATGCTTGCTTGCATGTGTATAAATATTTTTATAACATGTTGTTGCCTTTTTAGCATGACCGTTTGTGCATATATGGGTATGGAGGTTGAATCTCAGGATCAATGCGTCTTACTTTAGGGTGTTTGGAATAACAGATTTGGGAGCCAAGTTACAAACGCGTTTGGCCGACTTATTTTCTTGCAAGGAATCTGAATAGGTTACCCAAATGGACGAGTTTGTCATGTTGGTTCTCCTCAGTATGTGAGACGTGTTTACATAACTTTAAGTGGCTACGTGTAAGCATGCTTATATGTGTTATGTGTTTATGTTAGTAATAACATGCTGTAGGAAAGCTTATCATGTTATCTTACTTTATATAGAATTATGTCCACGCGGGGAGGACTGGGATGGGGTCGTGGCTGAGGCCGTGTTCGAGATCGTGGTTATGTTCAGGTTTCGGAAGAGAGAGACGTTTATGCCCCCCACAGAAACAAGTGGGTGGTGCTGACGTTATATAGGAGATGCTTGTCACTATGAGAGCTATGGCTAAGACATCTAGGGCTAGAGTGAGGGCTCCTGAGCCATGAGCCTCTGTAGTTATAAGGGAATTTTGACGGTTGGATCCTCTGACTTTTTTTGGGGAGCCAGACCCCAGGGTTGCTGCTAAGTGGTTGGAAGTGACCACGGCTGTCTTTGATACTCTAGATATTGAGGAGGATGCTCTGCGGGTGAAGTTGGCGGCGTTCCAACTGCAGAAAGATGCTAAGGAGTGGTGGAAGTTTGCCAAGACCAGGTGGATGACACGTAGGCCGCTTTCATGAGAGTCTTCTTAGAGAAGTATTTCCCGAGATCTTTGAGGGATACATACCGAGAGCAGTTCCTCTCCGTTGTTCAAGGGAACCTTTCTGTGGTCCAGTATGAGGCCAAGTTCACGAATCTATCGCAGTTTACAGCTGAGATGATATCTACGAAAGAGTTGCGCACTAGGAGGTTTGAGAGGGGCCTTTAACCTACCATCAATGACAGGATTGCAGCTCTGGGTTTAGAGGTGTACATCGCGTTAGTGGAAGCTACTATCTGAGTAGAGAACTCGCTGGCAGAGAGCCGTAGAGTTAGAGAGAGTGGGAGTCAGCAGGGCAGTGGAGATGCGCAGTTCCAAAGGCGCGGGAAAAAGTGCCAAAGGTTGTCTAGACCTATTTCTCATTTTATCAGCTCGTATCAGCAGCAGTCGTCCACACCTACACCATCAGTGGCCTCGACAGGAAGGCCAAAGCAGAGAGAGCTGATTTGTTATCGATGCGGACAGCCAAGGCATCGTTCATCTGAGTGCCTATAAAAGGGCCAGATCCAGAGTTTAACGTCTGTTCAGTCACGGGCGAGAGACCCACCAATATGCTTTGGGTGTGGTCAGTCCGGGCATATTCACAGATACTGTCCCCAGAAAGGGAATGTTCAGAGTGAGATGGGAGTGCCAGCTACTCCATCGGCACAGAGACGACAGACTCCTCAGCAGCTTAGGGCCCAGACGTCTAGGTTTGCAGAGGGAGGCACTTCATCACAGTCTGTGAGGCAGCCGATGACTCAGGGATATGATGGGTAGACTAGACCACCGCAAGCCAGGGCTTATGTTCTTGTTGATCACAGTGCTTCCAAAGCACTAGTTACATCTGATGCTGCTGTTACTCCAATCATGATCAGAGGTACTCTTCTGGTCTTTAGATCATGGGTCAGTGTTCTCATCGACACGAGAGCATCACATTCTTTTATCTCTTCTGCTTTTGCATCTGCATTGGGGTTACAGATAGACCCGTTGGGTAGTGCATTGAGCATAGAGACCCCAGTCAGTGGGAACGTGGTGTTGAGTAGAGTTTGCAGATCTTGTGAGTTAGGAGTCGTCAGTCGTTGTTTAGAGTTTCGTTTTATCATTCTAGACATTACCACGTTTGATGTCATCCTAGGGATGGACTGGCTGACTACCTACCGCGCCGTTATAGATTATGAATGACGGAGAGTGTCAATCTGTACGCCGAAGGGTGACTGCTTCTACTTTGTGGGTGATCGGGATGAGGGCTTGGTGTCGATGCCCGGTGCTGTTCAGGTTCGAGGGAACTTGGGTTTCCTCTTTTTTGCGATCAGGTTGGATGAGTTGGGTGAGGTTCGAGGGGAGCTACCCCCTGTGGTTTGTGATTACCTAGATGTCTTCCTAGATAATCTGTTTGAGTTACCACCGAACCGAGATGTGAAGTTCTCCATTGATCTTGTTCCAGGAGCCGCTCCCATCTCCATGCCATCGTATCACTTTGCACCTGCTGAGTTGCGAGAACTCAAGGTGCAGTTGCAAGAGTTGCTAGACAAGGGGTTTGCGCAACCGAGTACGTCTCCGTGGGGAGCTCCAGCTCTTTTTGCAAAGAAGAAGGATAGGTCTTTGAGACTGTGCATAAACTACAAGAAACTGAACTATGTGACAGTAAATAACAAGTATCCTATTCCTAGGATTGATGACTTGTTTGATCAGCTAAAAGGATCGAGCTGCTTCTCGAAGATCGACTTGAGGTCAGGGTACCATCAGTTGAGGATTAGGGACGAGGACATAGTGAAGACCGCCTTTCAGACTCGTTATGGTCATTATGAGTTTATGGTTATGCCATTCGGTTTGACGAACACCCCTACGACATTTATGGGTTTGATGAACCGTATCTTCCACCCTTATCTGGACAGTTTTGTGGTCGTGTTCGTGGATGACATTCTGATCTATTCACCCTCAAGGGAGATGTATGAGGAGCATCTGCATGTTGTCTTACAGCTTCTAAAAGAACATCGTTTGTATATGAAGTTCGAGAAGTGCGAGTTTTGGATATCAAATGTGAGATTCTTTGGACACGTGGTGTCGAATGATGGAGTATCAGTAGACTCGTCAAAGACTGATGTTGTGATGATTGGCAACGACCGAAGAACATCGTTGAGATCTGCAATTTCCTGGGTTTGGCAGGTTATTATCGGCGGTTCGTCGAGGACTTTTCTAGATTTGCAACACCTATGACGCGTCTGACGCGGAAGGGAGTTATGTTCATGTGGAGTGAGTCTTGTGAGTCAGCTTTCTAGGAGCTGAAGAGGAGACTGCCTAGTACTCCAGTGTTGATTATTCTAGAGCAAGGTTTGCGGTATATAGTGTATTGCGATGCATCGCACGATGGTTTGGGATGTGTATTGATGCAGGGAGGTTAGGTTGTAGCCTACGGCTCGCGACGGCTGAAGACACATGAGAGGAACTACCCGACGCATGATCTGGAGTTGATAGCCGTGGTCTTCGTCCTGAAGACATGGCGGCACTATCTTTATGGTGAGCATTTCGAGATTTTCTTTGATCACAAGAGCTTAAAATACTTATTTTCGCATAAGAACTTGAATCTTCGCTAATGATGATAGATGGAGTTATTGGGAGATTACGACTTTGATTTGCAGTACCACCCGGGGAAGGCAAACGTCATAGCCAACGCACTTAGTAGGAGATCTCATGGTTCGTTAGCTTCTGTGGCTATGCGGGAATGGGATATGCTTGGAGATATTGGGGCGTTTAATCTGTGTCTCAAGGAGACAGGGAGAGGTGCGACCTTATATTCAGTAGCTTCACAGCCCGCTTTGGTTGCACGCGTGTTAGAGGCTCAACGAACTGATCAGGAGGCTCAGATGATACGGGACCGCATTACTAGTGGAAAAGACACAGCAGGATGGATGGTGAGTTCAGATCAGAGTTTGAGGTTGACAGGGCGTCTGTTTGTGCCAAAGTCGTGCCTTGCTGAGGTGCTACTTGAGTTTCATCATTCACATCTTGCGGTACATCCAGGAGGCACGAAGATGTATCATGATTTGCGTCGTTAGTTCTGGTGGACGGGAATAAAAAGGGGTGTGATTCGATTTGTCTCTCGCCGCCTTACTTGTCACCAAGTAAAGATAGAACATCAGCTACCTGCAGGATTGTTACAGCCGTTGCCTATATATGAGTGAAAGTGGGAGAATGCCACGATGAATTTTGTGTCAGAACTTCCCCGATCGCTGACAAGACACGATTCTATTTGGGTTGTGGTTGATAGGTTGACGAAATCTGCACACTTTCTTCCCATTCGAGTGAGAGATCCAGTGGACAAAATGAGTCGGCTGTACATCCGAGAGATAGTTCGACTGCACGGAGTACCTGTGACTATTGTCTCCGATTGAGACCCGCGCTTTACATCTCGCTTTTGGTAAAGTCTTCAAATGGCTTTGGGGACTAGCTTGACCTTCAGCACAGCTTTCCTCCCACAGACTGACCTTCAGTCTAAGAGGACCACCCAGATTTTGGAGGACATGTTGAGAGCCTGTGTGCTTGATTTTCGGGGTTCTTGGGAGGATCATCTATCATTGGTAGAGTTTGCATACAACAACCGCCATCAGTTCACTATTGGTATAGCACCGTATAAGGCTCTATATGGTAGGCCATATAGATCGCTGGTGTGTTGGACAGAAGTGGGTGAGACCACTGTTTTGGGACCCGACTTAGTACGGGAGACGACGTAGAAGATCGCAGTGATTCGTCAGGGTTTGGTGACAGCTCAGAGTCGCCAGAAGAGTTATGTAGATCAGAGGAGACGACCTTTGGAGTTTGTTGTGGGGGATCATGTATTTTTGAAGGTCTCGCCACGTAGAGGGTTGATCATATTTGAGCGTAGCGGGAAGTTATCACCACGTTTTATTGGACCCTTCGAGATCCTAAAGAGGATTGGGGTGGTAGCATACCGCCTGGCCTTGCCACCTCAGTTAGCATCTGTGCACAACATCTTTCACGCTTTTATGCTTCGAAAATATGAGCCTGATCCTTCACATGTGTTAGATTGGGTTGAACTGTGGGTTGATGAGGATATCACGTATGAGGAGCGTCCAGTGAAGATCCTAGATACGAAGCAGCAAGTGTTACGGGAGAGAACGATTGCTTATGTTAAAGTTTAGTGGCTTCATACAGGATTGAAGAAGCGACTTGGGAGCTCGAGTCTAGGATGCGTGCTAAATACCTAGACCTGTTTACCTCGTGACTTTGTAGTGAATTTCATGTGTAAAGTTCCTTAAAGGGGGAAGAGTTGTGAGACCTTGTACCGTTTCATTTTTTGATATATATTCATGTTTGTCGTGTTTCTTTTATCACATGAATATCATTTATGAATGGTTTATGCTTTTGGTGTTGTAGAACAGCATGTATAAATGTGCTATATATTTTTTGGGGTTAGTATAGGCTTGTTTGGCTTGTGTTTGGACCAAAAACTCTATTTTACGTCGAAAAACACACTACCCAGCTGGTCGGTCGACTGGACCGAAAAATTTGAGTTCGATTGACTAGACATGGGGGTTCGGTCGACTGGACAGTACCTTTTTAGAATTTCTATAAATATCCCAGTTGATGAGATATTTGTTTTAAACCTTTCTGAAAAGCTAAATTTTCTGTTTCTCTGCCATCTCTCTAGCTTTTGAAGGCCCGAGGCTTGGTTTTTCGTTAATTTCTTTGTGGATCCTTACTATCAGGGACGTGGGCTTCGCACTCATCCGGACAGATTCTCGTTCTGATAAGGTTCGATTTTCGAGGCTTCAAGTTTTGACTCACTAAGGTAGAAATCTAGACTCTACTGCACTGCTGTATAAGGGTATTATATGTAATTATACGTATTTTCACCGGGTAAAAAATACATCAAATATCATATTTCTGTTTAAATCTTATTTTTCGAGTAAAAAGCATATATTTTTCTTTTCTTGGTTTATTACATTGTATGGCTTGTGAACGTATGGTTTTCAAAGATGGGTTTGAAAACGATGGTTTTGGATGAAAATCTCAACACTTTGTGTTTTAGAGGTTTTGAGCCAACCTTTGAAGTTGAGTCTCAGTTTTTAAACGTTTTGTTAAAAACGAAAAAAATATTTTGCAATATTTTTGTTTGATCTCCATGTTGATGGATGGATCTATATACATATTTCATGTATTTTGTGAAAATATTTTCGTAGTTGAGCAACGGGACGATTTTTAAAATAATTCTTTAGATGTACCGGGATAATGAGTATTTGGCACGAGTTACCCTCGGTGGAAGTCCAGAAACGTGCGCAGATAAGGTACATTGGTCTTTCGGGGTAGTTCCTGTAAAGAAGGTAGTAGGTGCTTTTATCCTCGATTTTAGCCCATAAAGTCAGCTTTTACATTATGGTGACTCCGTATAGAACTTGTCATTACCTAACCGGTCCTATGATATATAGGGATTTGATAAGGGGCAATAGTCTATAATTATTACCTTTGTCCCCTTATGACAGAGTCGGTATATAAAATTTATTTTCTTTTTCTCGATGTGTGATCCGAGTGGAAAAATAACATTTTAGTTACTATTTTACCTTAACTGCGAAACGTTACTTTTGCATTGTATAAATACTTGATTTTGTGGATGGAAAACCCTTTTTTGAGGCTTTGGGAGTCTAATGGAAAAACTTAAAATTTTATGATGTAAAACCTTTTTGGCTATGGTTGAGTTAGTTCCCACTATATGATTGTATATCCTGCTTTACAGTTTTATAATCTGATTCTATTAGGTTTTGGCTCACGGTGTGAAATTTTATTGTAAAACTATTTTCAGGTTTGGAGATTGATGATCACGAGGAATTGATCTAGTGGTGCAGGTGGTGGCGGAAGACTTTTTAGTTTTTTTTTTTGTATGCTTGCTTGAAGGTATGTTTTGTATGCCTCATGGCGATATATTTATCCTTGTTGAACTTGATATTTACTGCTTATGAGATATGCATATTGGGTATTCTTCTGATTTCAACAGGTGGATTTAAATGTATGAAAATTTATTTTTATAAAACTGGTGTTTGGTAAATTTTCACGTGACCCTGAATTTTGGGGCGTGACAGCACCCAAACAGGCCAAGAGAGGAAGAAAGCCTAAGGCGAAAGACATATGTAAAAGTAAGCAGCTTTTTAGGACCAGAACAATAAGAAAAGGGAGAGTTAGATCATCAGCCACTCAGATTGTCACAGAACCAGTCCAACTTATCTTTAAAGAAACTCAGGACTCCATTTCTTCATCTTGCACAAGAAATGGAAACAAACTAATTATGGAGGAGCCAGAGATCACTGTGGACATTGGAAAGCTCTTGGGGGTAGATTTCTGTGGAAATGAAAAAACTAGCTTGGATTGGTTGGTTAATGTGGAAGAGGCAGAGATTAGAAATAAGGATTTGGGTGTAGCAGAAGTGTAGGGATAAGTAAATTATCAATCAATAGTGGAAATCCTAGGGTAAGGGTAATATTATTTTTATGGGAAGAATTTTTATAACATGGAATGTCAGGGGTTTGGGATCATGTATCAAGAGAATGATGGTTAAGAAACTAGTCAGATCAAAAGCTTACCACCTTTTGTTTCTACAAGAAACCAAGATGAAGAACTTATCTAGCAGAGAAGTTAGAAGCATATGGGGAGGGAGTTATAATTTCAAATCGGTAGCCTCAGATGTTAAGGGTGACTCAAAGGCTTGTTGTGTGTTTGGGAAGAGTCCTATTTTAAAATCCAACACACTCTTGTTGACAAGCACTTCATCATTCTGGTAGGGGTTTGGGGAGATAGCTTCCAATGTGTGCCGGGGAACATCTATGCCCCTAACATTGAAAGTCAAAGAAAACCCCTGTGGAGGGTGTTAGCTTATCTGAAGCAAACGTACTCAAGCCCTTAGTGCTTAGGGAGAATTTAATGAAGTTCTTAGGAGTACGGAGAGGAAAAGATGTGTAGGATCACCTAAAGGGATCGATGGAGGATTTTCAAGATTTTATAGTTGATATTCTTTTACAGAGTAGGAGATTCACATGAACGAATTTACAAGAAGTTCAAAAAATGAGCAGGTTGGAAAAAATTTCAATTTCAGCAGATTGGGTGAATAAGCAAGGGTGGCACCAGTCTGCAGCCCATAGGTCCCAAGAATCCAAATCCTCCAAGGTTGAATGAGTTCAGGCCTATTAGTTTGGTAGGTGCTATTTATAAAATCTTAGCCAAGACTCTAGGTAACAGATTAAAGCAAGCTATTCATGAAGTGGTGGGGGAGGTGCAATCAGCCTTTATTAAAGGTAGACAAATTCTAGAAGGTGTACTAATTGCAAATGAGATCATAGACATGTGGAAGAGGAAAAAGCAGAAAGGAATCATCCTGAAACTTGACTTCTATAAGGCTTATGATTCAGTAAATTGGAAGTATATCCTTTCAATGATGCAAAGCCTAGGGTTTGGATCTTTATGGGTTAAATGGATGGCGGTATGTATAACAATGCCTTCCTTGTCTATGTTGGTTAATGGTGCTACAACAAACTGTTTTGGCATGGAGAGGGGGCTGAAGCAAGGAGATCCCTTATCTCCTTTCCTCTTCAACCTAGCTTCTGAGGGTCTTAATATCTTGGTAGCTAGAGCTTTAGAGAGGAATTTGATCAAGAGTGTGGAGGTGGGGGAAGTTGGTATGAAAATTAGTTATCTACAATTTGCAGATGACGCAATCTTTTTTTTTTGTAACAACAATGTTGAGGAAGTAAGGAATCTCAATAGAATTCTGAAGTGTTTTGAACTAATTTATGGGTTAAAGGTCAATTATCAAAAGAATACTCTTTGTGGGGTAGGAGTTTCAAGGGAGGAGGTCATCTCTTTAGCTGATCTGCTAAAATGTAGAACTTGTGAGCTTCCTATGTAGTATTTTGGTTTGCCACTGGGAGTTGGGATGAGGAATAGTTCCACTTCGAAGCCTGTTGCCATTAAGTTCAGAAGTAGACTGAGTGGGTGCTAACCATTGCAGGGAGGGTTATTCTTATTAAAGCTTGCTTAGCTAATATTCCCTCATATTTCTTATCTTTGTGTAGGTTGCCTGAACAAGTCAAGATTACATTAGACCAGGTTTAGAGGAAATTTCTATGGGGGAAAAGTGGAGGAGAAGAAAAAATTACATTTAGTGTCTTGGTCTATGGCTACAACCAGTTTGGAACAAGGTGGCTTGGGCATTAGAGATCTGAAAACTAATAACCAAACTCTTCTAGCAAAATGGTGGTAGAGATACACTCAAAAGAAGAAGGGTTTGTGGAGAAGGATCATTCACTAGTTGTATGGGCTCGGTCATGGTAAATGGCTTCTTATGTTTAAAGAGAGGAGGAGGATAGGGAGGCTGTGGGAAGATATTTTAGCAATAGGCCAAGCAAATTTGAGGGTGGGAGATATTTTTTACAAGAAGCTATGTCTGCAAGTTGGAAATAGGGAGGAGACCATCTTTTGGAATGACAAATAGCATGGCTTAAATTGTATTAATTTATTTTAAAAATTTCATTTCAATTGGAATTTTGTTATTCACCATGTACGAGAATTTTTGCTAAACATACATGGTTAAATGTTTAAAGCGCCTAACTTATAATTGTCGAATTCATGGGTTCAATTCTTACTAAATACAAGTCAATGGGCCTTTTAATATATTTATTAAAATTGGCTCTGTATCAATGAAATATCATCATCTATACATAATGAATTGGTGTAGTATATTCATTTAATAATGTATCTTAATTTTTTATTAGCCCAATTAAAATTTATATTTTTAATATATTATTAAAATGTATTTTTTTTTATCTATGCTTGGAACGAGTTAAAATGCTAGTTTTTCTTATTTCTCGTACCATTAGATTTCTCATATCCTCATGTGACGTATATTAGATTGCAAGGCAAAACAAAAAATGAAAATGACAATCATGCTTTCTCATAAATACCTAATCATTTTCTACTCAGTTTTTATCTTTCTTTCTTCTTTTTTTAACATTCTTTTAACAAATTCAAATTTTAAAAATAGCAAAATAGAATGGATAAGATGGAAACTTGTGGATAAATAACAATTCTGAGGAAGACAAATTTATCTCATTTTAAGGCCGGATCCGTAACTAGTTTAAAAATTAAATTTTTTTTTTTTTTTTTTGTTTTTAGCAAAAGAAAACTTATTTAAATTATAAGTATATTATTTGATAAATTAACTTTTAAATTAATTTTTTTAAGATTAGTTAATTGAGTAAAAAGTTAGTTTTTATTTTTTGTTCAAATTGAATAGTATTGTCCTTCTATATAATTGGTATTGAAAATAATAAATTATTAAATATGAGTATTATTACTTTTTAAAAATAAAGCAAGAGTTTAAATAAAGTTTTTTAAGAAATAATATTTTGATTTAATTTTTAAATTTTTAAATTTTTTAACTTTTTAACTTTTTAACTTTTTTATTCAAGACTTTTTAAATCTTCACTTAAAAAGGCTAAAAAATAAAAAATAAAAAAAATAAAGTTATCAATCAGGTCCTAAAGGTTGAATGGGTGGATGATGCACTCTTTTATCAGGTGAAATGCTGGACGTCAAGTCTCGTTAGTGCAAGCGTTCTTCCTTCTTTACGCCTCTCTTGCAATTCCTACAAAATAAAAAATGTGGCTCTTTTTGAAATAATTATTTATTTATTTATTTTATTTTATTTATTTTTATTTTTAATAACTTTTTTTATTTTTTGATTAAACTATTATGTTTTTTTATTCCTCTCATCGATACGAGTTAAAAAAATAAAAAAATTTAACTAAAATATAAAAAAAAGTTATAAAAAAGAAAAGTCAAAATAAGTTAATAAGCTAAATTTAATTTTATTTATTTTTATTTTTATTTTTAGTGAATTTTTTTATGTTTTTATCAATTTTTTTTTATTTTCTTAGTATATCTCATAGAAACAATTCAAAAAAAATATAAAAAATTTAATCAAAAAATTTAAAAAAATTTAAATAAACATAAATAAACAATATCCCTCCAATTTTGCCCAAAAATCAGCAAAAGCTCTCCAAAAAATATCAAGTGGTCCCCATTGATTGATGTGTTAAAGCACAATGAGGGGAGAGAATCATTTTACTTGAATTCACCGACAGAAATTGCATTGGTTTCAATGTCCGGGGATGTTTGAAAATGCAAATGGTTAGTTTATAAATTATAATTTGTAATAAAAATTATAAATATTTAGTAAAAATTATAATTAATAATTAAAATAAAAAAATAAAAATTTATAAATGAAGTTGTAAAAATTTTAAAAAAATTACAATTTATAATTAAAATTAGTAGTAAAAAGTTAAAAATTTGGCCAAATATCCCAACATAATATATATAAGTATTTTTGTATGTTTTTTTTTTTGTAAATGTCATAATTAAATCGATCTAAATGAAAAAAAAAACCACTAAAGGTTGAATTTTGTTTTTTAATTTCAGTTAAATTTCTTAATTAATTTTAAATTTTAATTAAAATGAAAAAACCCCTTAATACAAAAAAATATATTCTTAGATGTACCAAATTAGGGACCATTATCTACAAAAACAAATTAGACTACGTCCGTAACACCTTGACCCTTCTCATGACAACGATATTATCTGTTTTAGACAAAACTCTCACGATTTTATTTTTTTTAAAACGTTACCCATCCTTGAGTTACGTCAGCATGAATACACTTAATTGACTTTTGATAGGATTTCTACCGCATCGAAAAATATCTCGTTGCTAAGTAAAGAATTGTTACACCATGATGTAAGCCGATTTCCAACCAAAATCCAACGTTTAAATATCAAAAATTACAATTTTACCTTTTTGAAAAACTTTTGTTTAATTACTTAGCCTTGCTAAATCCTTTTTAGGCTAGTTTTTTTTTCAATCATACTTTTTATTCTAGTTTTTAGATTTGAGCACAACTCAAGTTTTTTTATTTTTGATAATGTTTCAATTTTCTTTTATTTTTGCTTTGCTAGAAAATATTTCATTTTCTTATTTATTTTCTACTATAATTAAATTTCTTGGGTTAAAAATAATGGGCGTAAGCCTTATAGCAATTTAGTTGTTTATGAATAATAATTATAGAGAGTGTTTTCTTTTTATTTGTGTTCGTATTGAGATAATATATCTAATTATTCTCTCTAATTTCAAACGGATTAGTAGATTTTAGTGTTGTTGATCCTCTGGCCGATACATCTCCCTACATGACATTGGCAAAATAATTATTTGTACAAATAGCTTTCATTTTCTTCTACTTTTCCTTACCAGACCAAATACAAGAAAACGAATTATGTTTTGTTTGTTTTCATTTTCCCATTCCTGTTTTTATTTTGTATTTTTAGAAGAAAAAAAATCAAAAATAAATCTAGCTGGTCTCATTTCTCTTTATTGTGTTCTACTTATATATTTGAGTAGCCCTGGGGAGTTTCCCACTCTGCTAACGCTCTAATTCAGTTAAGGAGAATGAATATGGGCATTATTTTCAAAAACAAAAATAATCAAAAATTAAAAAAAGAAAAAAGAAAACACTCGCGATTTATATTGTTTGGGCTTATATGCAAAAAATAAAATCTTTAAAAATTCAAAAAAGCGAATTAAAATGTCTCCTAAAAATAGATGTGCTTTTAGAGAATTTTGCCAAAAGATTGTTCTCAAAAAGTACTTGCCATATATGTTTTGGTTCCTATTTCTTAGAATGTATTCTGGAGAAAAGAAAAAGTCCAAGACCAAAAAAACAAAACAAGATTTCGCTAATTCATTTTCTTTATAGATGTTTTTGTTTTCCTTACACGCCAGGCACACGATTGCACACCCCGGAGGTAGGGGTAGGGGTAGGGGTACGAGGTACTTTTGGTATTTTTTTTAACAAACTTGTAATCTTATATATATATATTGTGCGTGTTACAAATTAAAAAGTTAGTCGGTACAGTCAGAACCAAATAAATTGGCTCTAGCTGATGACCCCAAACAGAATAGACACCGAACTCCTTGTTTCTAAATTTACTGAATGCTCCTTACTCCGTCACTGAACTCTTGCAGCACCAAAAACACCGTTAGTACTTTTCGGCCTGGTTTGACCAAGATGCACTCCGATGTTCAAATTAAATTTCTCTCTAATAGGCCTCTAATCAAGAACTAGGTTTCAAATAGGGATCATAGATCATAAAGGCTAAGTCCTCTGAAGGTATGGGGTGCCTCCCTTTATATAGGGATCATAGATCATAAAGGCTAAGTCCTCATAGGACTTCGCCCTTCGAGATTTTGTCTTATCCTGAAGCAGTTCTTGCTGTTTCAGGATGTTGGCCCTTCATTCCTGATTAAGCTGTATTAGGACTGAGAATCTTTTTAACTTATCTACTGGATAGGGGCTGATTTAGGCCTGAGTTATTATGGGCTTCCCCTTTTTGAGGTGGTCCGAACTCACATGGGCCAAACAATTAGCGTTGGCTTTTTGGTTATTAATTGAGCCTGCTTGTCTTGGGCTGGGCCTTGAGCCCATTGTTTCATCCTCCTTCAACTGCCCCTCAACTCTGGTTTTTGCCTAGCCGGACTGCCTAGTGAAAATTCAGAGTTTGGATTTTTTTTCGGTGGGCTGTTCTTATTGCACCATGCTTGTTCAGGAGTGTGCCTGTACCCCTTTGTTCAGAGGGGTCCCCTTGGTTCTTCGGGTGGTAGTTTGGCAGTCCCGACCCCTAGGTATCTCATTTATGGATGACGGCTGGCCTCGAACCCTATTCCACTGACGTGGCATCCTACGATTGGCGCGTGGTGGTGACAGACGTTTTGCTAATGATTATTGCGTCGTTTCAAGCGTACGGAGCATTAAATATACCTGTCGTTTGAAACGATGGGTATAAAAACCCGTTATACCACCATTTCTACCATTTTCAACGTTTCAAGCTTTTCCTGCGACATATATTTTTTGCAACTTTCGGTGAGCCAATCTCTGTTTTCGGCGTAGAGCTTCCCAGTTTCAAGCAAATTCCAGAACTTGTTATCCCAAATAAGCTTCTTGGTTTTGCTGTCATTTTCTTCACCTTGAGGCGGGTTTGCTCCTTCTTGTTTGGCATTTTGCCCTTATCTTTTTCTTTTATCTCTCTTCTCTATCAATATGGGCAAACTCCGAAAATTAGTATCGATGCCGGCGACTATGCACGAATTTTGGCGTTGATACAATGTTTCAGATGATGTTGGCATCACTCTGGAAAATCCTGGTGACTCCCGTGAAGGGAATTGGAAAAAACTTCCTCTTTCGCTGGTTGCCATAGTGAAAGGGCGAGTTCAATTCCCTGTTCACCACCTTCTTCGGTGAGTTTTTTAAGCATTTTAGGATGAGTCCCATGCAAGTTTCCTCAAATATTTTTCGAGTAGTCATGGGAATTGTGAAGTTGAACCGTATATGAGTACCAACCTCGGTATCTTGGATATGGTCTACTGTTATAACATGATCAAGCATTCTTCTGGGTCGTATTACCTCAAAACAAAGAGGGCAACTGAGAAGCTTGTCATCAAGTTGCCGGACTCTGGTAAAGACATCGATGATGACTTCCTTTACATCACGGGAAACTTTGAGTTCAGCCCTGGAGAAGAGGAAGATATCTTTACCATCTCACACAAGGATGGTCTGGGCCCTAGTAGTTCCCCTGCCACTTGTTTGCTTTTTTTCTTCACTAAACTTCAGTACTTTCGTGTTCATCCGGATTCTTATCTATTTCTTTGCTCGACGCAGGCGCTATAGCGAACAATCCTGCTCGTGGACCTTTTCCCGGTGTTCACTTGAAGGATTTGAAAAAAGTCTGGGAATATAAAGGTATTCCTGAACAAAAAGGCCTTGGAAGAGCTACCCACATCCTGGTCAAGTACATTCCAAAATACCGAAGGCTTCAGCTCCTTCAGAAGCCCCAGAAGCGATAGTGCTCCACTTCATCCGAGTAGAGTGATAGGTGACCATTACCCAGGCTTCCTTAATTGCTGACGAGCCTGGTCCTTCGTCACCAAGTTATACCATTTCTATTTCATCATCCTCCTCTTCGACGAAAGACTATGAGCTAGCCAGAATCAAAGAGATGGCTAAAAGGAAGGCCCCAGTAGCTGATCTTTCGGAGTTTCTCACCCCTGGGAGCCCAAAGAAGAAGGTTTCAGTGGCCTCCACTGCTCGATCGAAGGCCACCGATCTAGCCGCTGAACTATCCATGGCGATAACTAGCCAAGAAGCTCCCCCACTAACCCCTAAAAGATTAAGGAAGGCTGTTGACATAGCAGAGAAGGACAAGGAGAAGGAAAAGGAGGGAGAGAAGGAAAAGGAGAAGAAGAAGAAAAAAGGAAAGGGTAAGGAGGCAGTCGAGGTTGATGAGGGCCCGGAGTCGTGGACCCCCATGCTGTCAAAGGGGGACCGCCATATTACGATTGAAGACAGGGCAGCATCCCCGGATACTTCGTACGGGCTAAGCAAGGCTCTCCTTCTTCCTGTCGACATGGAAGAATTTCAAAAGCTTCCATATGAGAAGCTGGTGAAGTCCACCATCCATCATTCCGTCCAGGTATTTTTCTAACTTCCTTTACTTTTACCTTTTTATTTTAACACGCTTTATCTGAACTACATATGCCTTTCTCTCTATTTGCGTAGGGCCTTCAACGCTTGGTGGCCATGGTGGAGCGAGTTGAGGCCCAACAGGCCAAAATGGCCAAGCTGTGTCAAGCCAATTTCAAGTACCTCTAGTAGCTCGGGAAGATGGAGGACAGTCTCCAAAAGAAGACAAAGATCACCGATGCTGCTCGGGCCAGAGCCTCCGAGCTAAAAATACAAGAGACAGCTTTATAAAGGCATATCCAAGAGAAGGAGGAGGCTCTAATAACCTCTCAAGCTCAACTCGGGAAGGCCGAAGCGGAATGCCATTTGCAAAGTAAATGAGTTGCATGCATACTATAACCTAGTACCATCAATTAATCAGTCTGGATTAATGGGTTGCGTGATCTTCTAATATTTTTTTTTGGTACTATATAGCCTTCTTGTCCCAATTTTCTTAAGCATGGAACTTATATAAATTGGCTCACTTGTGTTGTTGAGCTATTAATTTTGAGTTGAGAAACTAGTTTATCGATTTATTCAGAATACTTGTTGGCATTAAAGCTTCATTCAGTGAGTTGTTTTTGCATGGGTCCAAGCATTCAGCGGTTAGAGCTAAACTCCATTCGGTAAAGGTTCTCCATTCCACTAGCACCGTTCGATTCCATCGCTACTCATAGAACTCTATTTGACTACTTCATTTAAGCACTTCCGTTCGACAACCTTCATTCGACTTGCACCATTCGATTCGCATAGCACGCCCTAGCATCATTCAATGCAGGCTAGCATCATTCAATTCTCGCAATGCTGTTCGGTTCTCATAGCGCCATTCCGTTCTTGCTTCCATTAGGCACAAGCGACGCCAATCCTTCCGTTCGATGACTTCATTCGGTAAAGGGTTGGCAGAGGTATAACTTCATACAATCGAAGGTAATTGACACCTTCATTCGACCTTGGCTCTGCTCGGCCATAGCTTCTATTCAGCTGTGTTGATCCTTCCATTCGGCGTTTCACCACTCGATGGATTTAGTCAGCAAGAGTTTCATTGGGCAACTACATAATTTGTTCCATTCGACCATAGCTTATATTCCAGTACTTCCGTTTGGCCAAGAGATTTCACCGTTCGATAATACCCATTTGACCTTACCTCTATTCGGCAACGCCAAAACTCGATCCCCATGTTCCTCTCATTCGATGGCTTCCTTTATTCCGCGAAAGATAAAGAGATTTTGATGGAAATCTTGAGATTCACCTCATCCCAAAATCGGCAGCTCGGGAATTCTTTGATCGACAGGTTCCTAGGTCATTCTTCTCCTGTTTAGTTATTTTCGTGCTCAACGCTCGCACTTTCCTTTGGCCTTGACGAGTTCCGTTCCAGTCTTCATTTTGGCACCTAGGGCTTTCGCCTGCTTTGACTCCATTGGCTACACCTTCATTCAGTTGGGTGAGATTTATTTGGTGGAGCTTTATTCAATTTAAATTTGTTCTTTGTCCCGCCAAGGCAAAAGAACTTTTCTATAATTTCAAATCTTAGGGTTTTGGTGGTCTTGGGCGAGTATTCAAACGGTTTCAAATCACCCTCTTCATAGTTCTCTGTATTCTTGAGCACCGTTCAGTGACTCTTTATTTGGTTCAGCAATTACGGAGGCACCTCCATTCGGCCTTGGCCGGTTATGTTCCATAGCTTCCATTCAATTTCAACACAAGATTCTTTCAGCAAGGTTCATTCAGTTGAGGTTGCGTGGGCATTCGGTTGGTCATTCTTTTTTTCATTCGATGAGGACTCTCTTCATTTGGCAGTGCCATTCTTTCATTGAGTTCAGTTCAGCAACAAGACCTTCATTAAGTGAGTTCTATTCATTTAAGCTTTACAAGTTCAAATTAGTACCTTGACTGGGGAAGAACGTGGTTCTGCCTATTGTATTAACTATGTAGCATCAATTTTCATTTCATCCTGAAGTTCTTTGGGATGCGCTTGACTTGCTACTCGTTGTTGTTGCAGCTCATTGTTGTGTTGCAGGAGTTAATTTTGCCTTTTGATTATGATTCGTATGGGACTCAAGGGTGCATCCTTCAGTGGTGCATCCAAAGGCTCTTTCGGGCCTTCTTGTCCTTCTAGTTTGCAAAAGGGAATTTTAAAAGCTATTAGAGGTGAGAATGCACCTCAAGTCCCCGATGGTGATTATTGGTACCAGACTCCATTTTTTACTGATGATGATGAATTTGGGGCCAAGGTTAAGAACTTTCTTGGGAAGGCTTCAGCGGCAGAACCTCTCTTGGTGAGCACAGAGGCCTCAGTCAATGGCGGGTGTTTTGTTCCTCCTCCCTCTATATTGCAGTTGCGTTTGAAAAGAGAAGACTTCCTGTATTCTTTCTCCTGCATTGAATATTATGTGCCGCTTTCTGATGCCATTAATATATGGGCGCTTGAGATAGTGGGGAATGTGGAGTATAAACAACGCCTGTTGGACATAGGTCTTCTTAGTGCAGTGGTCAGCCCTTTATCCATGCGAGCCCTCGCAACCACGGGTGGTTGGATATCATTTTATCTTGATGGAGTAGTGCTACTCACACTTTCGTTACAGGGTTTGAAGAGATTGCTCTCACTTGAGGATGTGTGCCTTGATGCACTTATCTGTCTTTGGGGCTATTTCTTACTCACCAGATATGGAGTTATCGGTTGAACACTAGGCCACTATTTTAGTGCTACAGGCAGGATTGTCTATTTCTCTTAAAAAGGCTTCCCGTTACAAGGGTGGTGAGAAGCTCGGCGAGCAGCCTACTGCGTGTTCAAAGAATAATTTTAGAGGGTGGATTCGGTATTGATTTAAAGACTTGAGCTTTTGGTTCAAGACTAAACTTGAGTACAAGGGGCAGATGTTGCACAGGTTAGAGGGGGCTTGGTCTTAACAACCAGCACCATTTGGCGAGCTTTGTTGCTTTGTGGCTGAGTCAATTCATATAGGTTAGGCGACTGTCGAATGGCATCAACCCAAAGATATTTTCATTAGTTGGGGTTTTGGTGAGCAGTTGTCTTGTGCCTTTGGCTCCTTTATTTCTTGGCACCCTCTATTGGTAGCTTGACTCGATCAAGGTTTATATGGAGCACTCGCTTGGGTGATATGACATGCCTACTTTTTTATGCACCCCATTTCTCGAAATGTTCTTTTACCAGAGATATTCGAGACTAACACCAAAGCTGGAGTTGTTTGTACCATCAGGCCCTTTGAAGTTTTGTTCAGCTAGATAGATGGACAAGACCGGTGGCAGTACCTTGGCAACTGTGATAAATTGAGAGTCATATTTTATCTTTTGGCCATATCTTTAGCTGATGGATAGGGTGATTCCAGGCATATGCAGCTGTGATACATATGGTACCGAAGATGTGGTGATTGCAAGAGAAAATGTGCGGGCTCTTTGTGTGTGGGGAGATAAGCATCTCTTGGCCGTCACCTTGTTGTCTCTGGGTTGGCTTCCCGCCTTACCAGTGATGGAGTTCTAATTGTGATGGCCTATAACCCTGATAGGGTGGCCACACAGTTTGGGCTGAACCAAGAGGCACTTGCTTGTCATTTGCTGCAATAGCATATGCAACTTGCCTACAGACCATATGTGGCTGCTAGTAGTGTGACAGCTGTCGTGGATAGGACACCTCTAGTTATTCCCAGTCGTGTTTGGGTTGTGGATGTACCAACACTAGACGGGTTTTAGATGAAGAATTTTGTGTATTTTTATAAGTATATGCAGGGCTTGACGTCTAGTATTCGACTAGAGCATGTTTATGACACAAATAGGGATCTTTTCCTTCAGAAGGAGAAGGATTGCTAGCCCATGGCGAGTGATCCGATCCTCGATTGACCTTTCGCAAGAAGGTGATTATGCGTTATTCTCCTGATGATACTTCAGCAGAGGATCTTCTGGTATCTCATGATCCTATAGAGCATATTATGGCGATTACAGAGTCACCGTTGGAGGATATTATTCTTTGCCCTTCGAGGAAGCGATGCATCAATGCCGCAACGGATCGAAGAAGGATTGGGTGGGTTGACTTTTAATCTATCTTTGATGATTTCGCTGCGAGTTTGTCATTAGATTTAATTTGACGATCTTCTATTTCTTTGTGCATGGTGTTTCTTCAGATAATGTTGCATATGTTTTTGTTTCTTGTGCATCGAGACTCAACGATGTTTCTGCTACCCGACTATTGAGGCAAGAAACCGTCGAAGAGGAGGCCCGTTTTGAGGAGATCATGGGCATATCTATTATCGTAGAATTATTGATGATCCCCTTCCGGTGCCTAGTAGAGGGCACCTAGTGTCACCCGAGTTTAACTCAGCCACTAGGTCACCGCCGATCAAGTCATCCATATCCAAGTCGGGCCAATGCCACGGTGTGAACAACTCAGCCAAGAATGCGACTGCATTGAGTGGCAAATACCATTGTCAAAGTCAAGTCAACGCTCAACTCTAAATCGTTTGGAAAAGCATTTTTATGGTTTTTTTATCGAAAAATTGAATAGTTCAATTTATAAGTCATTTACTATTTTTCATTCAGCATACGATTTTTTAACGAGTAAGATTTATCCTCATAAAAATTTTAACACGCAAGATCTTTTTAGGACAGAAATATTCTAGAACAAATAAATTTATCTGTCTTTTCAAAACATGTATAAAAACACATATATATTTATCTATCTTTTATTAAAAGCACGTGTAAAAAATACAAATAAATTTACGTGTCTTATTGAAATGACATATAAAGAACACAAATAAATTTATCTGTATTTTTTAAGAACATATACAAATAACACAGATAAATTTATCTATTTGCATTATCTGTGTTGATATGCAAACAGATAAATTTATTTATTAGGCATAAATCTGCAAACATATAAATTTATCTATTTGTAAGGTATTTTCGAAAAAAATCACGCTATTGAGCATTGCGCATTAAAATTTTTGTTAATAGATCTTGTGTATTAAAATTTATTTTTTTGGACCTTTGGCAGAAATTTCCTTTTTTATTGTGTTCTTTTTTCGTCTTTTTTGATTTTTTTAATTTATATTTTTTACTTTTTCGATTCGCCATGATAAAATATATTTGAAAATATAATCATTTTGACTCAAATTGAAGAAAAAATACTAAATACAATTTTTTTTAGCATTGTTTGGCCTAAATGCTAAAAAAATACTAAATACAATTTTTTTCTTCAATTTTTTTTAAAATTGAAGAAAAAAACTTTTAAGTGACTTTTTTCTGACTTATTTGATATTTTTTTTAGCATCTCATAAAAGAGATATTTTAAACATAGCATTGTTTGGCCTAACACAATTTTTTTATACTAAAAACGAAAGAAAAATAATGTAATCAACAAGTAATTATTGGTTGTTTCGGAGCGCCATATAATATTGCTTATATGGTGCTCGCATCTAATTATATACAAAAAACACTCTCTTTGAAACTATGTGGGTTCATACATTTTTTGGAGTAATTATTCAATAATTTTGAAGCATTGTGTGGTATTGCTTACATGGTGTTTTCATTCAATAACGTAGCAAAAAATACTTCAAGTGTAACAATCAGTGTTTTAAATAGCAGTTTTACAATACGTAGCGATAACAGTCGCAGTGTAATAGTATCAAAAGTATCGAATGATACGTATCGGGAATCAGGTGTCGCGGACATGAATTTTTAAAAATTATTAGCATCAATTCTAAAATTTTATTAATTTTTAAAAATATATTTTTTAATTTAAATATTATCATATTTGAATCAATACCTTGAATCTAGATATGTATAAACGTATTATTACTCCATACAAATATATATAATAAAAAAACTACATATCCCAATAGATCAAAAAAATATAAGAAAGTGACTTATTAATCAATGCTAAATTAATTAATAATTTTTTTATTAATTGATATATATGATTTGTGTACCAAATTAATAAATTTAATTCAATATAAAACAAAAAATAACACAATTAAATACAACATTCAGAAAATGCAACATCAGTCTTTGTTTGAAAAATTAAAAACATAATTAAACACATAATTATTAATTTAATACAAATTCACTGCTTAGTTGGCTATTGGGATGTTGCCATGTTGCCCGTGCCTTTTCCGATTCCAAGCTGCCTATTCCAAGTTGTCAACAAAAACAAAAAGAGCCCTTGCTAACAAAAATAGAGCCTCAGCAAGAAACAGACAGTTAGTCTCTGCTGCGTGAACGTGAAGCAGTGCCGAAGTCAAACTGGCATCACAACGACAAGATTCCCGGCGCAAACACAACAACGACCAGATCTGGATGAAGCTCGTCGCCGTCGAACACAAGATGAAGCTTGTCGCCGTTGTCAGACACGGGATGAAATTAAACGAATCAAATATGGATAAAGCTCAATCAGATCCGAAACGCAACATAAATAAAGCTTAGATATTCAAGCAACCAAATCTAAGTTTAGAACAAAAGTTTTAGGAAATCTAAATCAAATTTGAAGAAATATGCAAATTTATAAGCTTTAGATTTGATTTAGATGAACCGCTCCCTTTTTAGATGAATCGGTCCGTTTATCATATGAACCGATAAAATATCCGTTACAAACTGATTCGTATCGCGAACCAGCCGAGTTTTGTGCAAAAATTATTCTCATCGATATGTTGGTACGTATCCAACTCACTCCTCCAAATTTCTACTACGTATCGCATGGTTCACTACGAATCGACTGAGATTTAAATCTATGGTAACAATATGGGTCCATAATTGTTGGATAGGTAAAAGATAAAGGTAACTCATTTAATGTGTATCGAATATTTTTATTTGTCAAAAACAACATGTATTATTATTTATGTAATATTCTAAAAAGCATTTAATAATCTATTTATTTTTATTTATAACAAATATGACATAAATAATCTAGCGTGTTACTCCAAAAATAATTAACAATTCGGTAATTTTATTGTCTTCGAAAAAGTATTCAAAAAATTATCTTGAATTCAAAATAAATAGTTCAAATTTAATTGTGTGTTGTCTGGACATACTGTAAATAAATCTAAATGACTGATTGTGAATTTTAGATAAATTTTTGAAAATATTTTTTAAATTTGTAGTATTGTTAGTAATAATTTTTCATAGAAAACTGTTCTGTGCCCTCAAGCGCACTTTATAGGACTTTGGGCACATCCACGAAACACGTGTCCATCGTCTTCCCAAACTACAATTCTCTAACCATGGCTGCACCAACTTCGAAGAACCAGCTCCATTTAGTGTTGGTCCCATTACTGGCTCAAGCCCACATGATCCCCATGATCGACATGGCTAATTGGCTCTTGGACGCGCGCGGCGTGATGGTGAGCCTCGTCACCACCCCTCACAATGCCTCCAAGCTTCCGATTCAGCTCCTGGAAATGCCATTTCCTTCCCATGAAATGGGACTCCCCCCCCGGCTACAAAAATCTTGACAAGCGTTCCGTCGCGACACCTGATCAAAAAATTCTACGCCGCCATGGATAAGCTTTAGCAGCCATTGGAGAAGTATCTGGAACAACAACAAAACCCTCCTCCGGGCTGCATAATCTCGAACAAGTGCCTCTTCTGGACCTCCAAGATAGCTCAGAAGTTCGAAATCCCGAGACTCGTCTTCCACGGGATGTGCTGTTTCTCTCTGTTAAGCTCTCACAACGTGAAGCTCCACAATCCCCACCGTCGTGTCAGTTTCAACTCGGAACCTTTTGTCGTGCCGGGAATGCCGAAAAGGGTTGAGATCACCAGGGCTCAGCTTTCGGGAGATTTCATTGCTCTTCCAAACTTGGATGACATTTGGGATCAAATGCGAGAGGCCGAGTCGGTCGCACACGTGGTTATCGTCAATTCGTTCGCCAAACTGGAGGGCGGTTGCGCGGAGGCATACGCAAAGGCCATAAAGAAGAAGGTCTGGTGCGTTGGCCCGGTTTCTCTCTGCAACAAGGAGGTTTTGGACAAGTTCGAGAAAGGGAACAAGCCGTCAATCGATGAAAAAGTGTGCATAAGATGGCTAGACTCGATGAAACCCATGTCCGTCCTCTACGTTTGTCTCGACATTCAGTGCCGCCTAGTTCCATTTCAGCTGATGGAGCTCAGGCTTGGATTAGAAGCGTCAAAACACCCTTTTATTTGGGTGATTAAAATAGGAGATCAAAGGCTTCCAGAGCTTGAGAAGTGGTTGGTGGAAGAGAATTTAGAGGAGAGGATCAGAGAGAGAGGGCTTTCAATCAAGGGCTAGGCTCCCCAGCTTCTCATCCTGTCCCACCCTACAATCAAAGGGTTCTTAACCCATTGTGGTTGGAACTCGACGTTAGAGGGGGTATGCTCCAGCGTGCCGATGATGACCGGGCGGATGTTCGCAGAGCATACAGCGACTCGATTTTTAAGTTTTTTGATTGAGAACGTTAAATCGACTTAAACTAAATTTAAAATTATGATTAGATTAAGAGCAAGAATCTTGATGGATTAAACTTAGAACCAGCTCTCTAAATTAAAAATCCTAAAGAAGAAACGACGACTTTTAATCCTAGAATTTCATACAAAAATAGAGAATTACAATTTAATCTAAGAAGAATAACAAAATTTTAAAAGTGATCCAAATTGAAGACGTATACAAATAACAAGGTTTTAAATCCAATGAATAAAAAAATCAAGTGCCAACTCAATAATTAACAAGAAAAAATACACATAGACTTAATATTTCATAATTTTCAATAATTGCACATTTAACCCCAAATTTTTAAATAATTACACTTTTAGCCCAAAACACCCTACAATTGGTAAATCTATGTTATGCTACACACCTAGTACGAAAATACCATAAAATTCTTCCATGATCACTTTAGAAGTCATCAACAATCTTAGTCCTAACAAATTACACGCAAGTCCCTCAATTCTCTCTATCTGCACGAAAGTTTTCGAGGTAATCGTCATCCAATTCCTACAACAGACACTAACTTATGAATAAATATATAAAAGTATCCGATTTTAAATTATGAGAATTAGCAACGAAAAATCACAAATACTAGAACTCCAAAATTTGGTAAGGACGAGAACAAAATTCCAAGATTCAAAGTAAAACTCTACATAATATAGAATTCTCTAACACTGAATCCTGAAAATCGAAAATCATAAACAATCATAAGTTACTCCAAAAAGATGGAGAAATTACGAAAAAAGACAAACTAGGTCATAATAATATTTAATTTATACAATTTTTTGTCATTTTTGAGCTTAAAAAGGCAAAAAATGACTTTTTGTACACTAATCCCAATGTGGCCAGCCATGTAAGGGCATTTTTGTTATTTTTATTGTTATTTTGTCTTTTGTTATTTAATTGTATCTAAATATCTAATTTAGGATGTCAATGTGTCAAAATTTAGAGTTTTAAGACTTTTCGCTGTACTAGGGACAAATAGTCATTTTATCTTAATTATGAGAATTTTTTATTTTTAACTTTATATTTTATGTTATTTACTTAATTTACGATGTTTGGAGTTTTCTCTGAGTATAAGGGTTTTGCCTATGAGTATTTGATCTTTTTTAGAATTTTCGGATCGAATTAGGGTTTCCGATTGAGTTAGGGTTTTCATTCTTCTAGCGACATAAGATCTCATCGGCTAACCGTTGCTAATACTATGGTTTGGCTTAATTAAAAGAATTGGGCTTTGTAATTTTATTTGGGCCCTATTTCTAATCTTTTTTACGATTCATGATTTTCTTGGGTCAAGTTGTAGAATTGTGATTCTATAATTTTATGTGGTTTTAGGATTTTAAATTTTTGATATCAATTATCCTCAAGGGTTCAGGGTTTAAAACATTTTATACAAGTAATATACATACTAATATAATATTATAGACCAACAAACACAAACAAGTCCTTGTTCAAGTTCTTACACACTTAAATAAGTTAAAAAGTCACATCTAGTTAAAATAGCTCAAAGTAACTTAATTGCCTACATTTAAACAATTGATTGTTGTTCATATTTTTATAAACTACAATAATAATAATAACACTAATATAATTTATTCTAGTAAGTTAGAAGACCAAAAAGATGCATCAAATCAATTTTAAAAATACTTTTCTTGAACAATATAGTGTCAAAACACCACCAAATAAGCAATTAAAACAAAATAAATCACTTTAAACCACCCAAACACACCCCGGCCTAATTCCTTGTTGCCATATTCTGAAAATAATTTCTTGAGAATACCATGGCCACCCCATGCAACTAATCATGAATTAAAATTTACAAATTTCCTTACAATATTAATTATTAAGTCATCCACCCTTCTTCCCTATAAATAAAAGCTAAACACCACCCTTCTCTTCTCCATGTATTCGGTTAGAGAGAGAGGAGAGATCAGAAAATATTCAAAGTGTTCTAGAGAAGAAAAAGAAGAAAGAAGAAGAAAAAGAAGAAGAAGAAGGAAGGAGAAACAAGGAGAAAGATTTTTGGAGACCAAACTTACATAAAGCCAAGTCCTATGATCATCTACCATTCCTTAGGCCTTCAAAACAAGTAAGTAAACTTTCAAAAACTCTCAACCCATCTCTATAAATAACTCTAAGAATAAGAAAACAAAAATTTATCAAAAATGCATTGTAGGGCCAAAATAAGGACTGTTTATGTTTAAATGATTGTTGGACATGGTTGCATGTGGTTATTCTTGAGTTTAATGGCTTGTGTAGGTTCTGAAGCTTTGATATATATGTGTACATTACATGTATGTAAAGAAAATACACCAAGTTTAAACATATTTTAAGCTAAAACAATGAAACCCTAAATGGCCTAATTTTTTGTGTATTCCAACTTTCTGCCATGAATTTTAAACTATCATAACTAATTATAGAAAAATTATCTAAATGTGAATTTTATGTCTAGACTTATATTTTTAAGTTCTCTTTCATACAAAATTGGTTTGAAGTGATTTCGTTTGATAGAACTCTAGATACACTATTTTTACCAAAGAGTGTCAAATTCTAACCACTCTATATTGAAGACATAAAAACCTTAGGTTAGAGTGAGAACCGAGCTTATGTCAAAACATAAAACTTGTATATAACATGTTTATCTTGTTTTCCACCAACAATGAGCAAAAAATATGAAATCTGAATAGATCAAAACCCTTCCCAAAGTCACTGTTGTAAATCAGTGACTGACAGAGCTCTCTGTTACATTTGTTTGTAGGACCAAAACTTTATGTTTTTAATGGTCAAATCCAAAAATCATTTTCATGAGAAATATAGCTAACATATTAAACTAGATACTGACCAAAAATCAGCCTAAAATACCATCGGATGGTCCCACAAAGGTCTTGACCATTCTCTATTGAAAATCAATTCTGTTGAACCTTTTTATTCTGACTGAACCCATTTTATAAAATGGCCAAAATCATCAATTTGTTCCAAACAAATAGCCTTAGAACAAAACATGAAATTTGTTGGGAATACTTTAACCAGAACATATAAAAAAATCAAACCTAGAGCCCTTGATTTAATGCCTCAAAATTGAGGCTAACATGAGCCTAAATTCTGTACTTTTCTCTATAAAGTGTTGAATGATTTTTTCTTAATTGGTATAAATGACTCATGTGTCCTAGGATCTGACCTTAGTGTTAAATATAAAAGTTATAAAAAATATTTTTATCTAATTGGTGTCTAAAAATCAAAACTTAACTCCATGTTAAAGTACCCCAAAACATTATTGAGCTTTTTAATTTGACATTTAAACATTTACCTAAATTTGGCTAAGTGTATAAGTGGCATGTCACATTGTGAAATTTAAATATATGGACTTTAAATGAATTATGTGTGTGATTGGTGTATGAAATTGACAATTTAATGAATAAAAATCATGTCAATAAGTTGCATCCTAGTTACATAAAATATAGCTTGTGCTTCGTATACTTGTACATCATGCTCATAAGTTTATAATTCCATGCAAAGTATACACAAGTCATTTTAGCCCATGTCATGATCAATTTATATATGAGAATCGTAAATAGCTGTTACATATGTCATATCACGTCATCATTGGGTTGGGTTTCGCGGGGTTCACCGTTTTATTTTGAAAAAATAATAAAATTTGAACTTTAGAGTTGGTACCATAATTGATGGAATTAGAATATTGTGATATTAGTTAAATGCCCTAATTATAATATTGGCTATATGCCCTGATTTGTTTTGAGATGGTTTTGTCCCAAGTGCTAAATACACCTTATTGTTTATGATGTATATTTTTGGTGAAGGCGGTTCGGGTGGCTTGATAATAGGAGTTAAATTTTACGATCCCATGTTTGACCTTGACCTGAGAATCGAGGGTCTTAGTGTTGACTTGTCCACGCCTTTACCGTTAGCGATGATCACGCTGGACACTTAGTCCCCTACATAGTCATCTCACAGCTTAAGAAGCGCTCTTTGTCGGTCGATAGACTTGGTTAGCGTAATTGGGAGCATGGGATTTAGGATAGTTCACCACGGTTTGGGAGAATCTAGGATAACTTAAGTTTAAATTAGGTTAAAAAATAAAATTAGTTGCATCGCATTCAGTTGCATCACGCACTTGCATAAATGTTCTTATACATACTTACCCTGTCGTAAATGCTAAATTTGTTTATCTCTTTGACTATAAATTGTACTGGATGTTATATAATATGTGTTGTAGAACATTTTGTTGTAAGTTTGGTTAAAAGATTTAGGGAGTTTGCTTCTGGACTTTGGCTTATGGCATTCGTGCCATAGGTGAGGAGGAAGAGCTTTTTGAGGAAATCGAACCGAGAGAGAAGGAGGTTTTGAAGAACAATGTGAGTGATAGGAGCCAACCGACCCCGAAAATGCTAGCGGAAGGATTTGAAGTTCATCTCTTTGCTCTTTTGTTCAATTTCCACGGGTGTATTGTAATTTTTGATTGAATCTTTCATAAAACTGTAATCACTATGTATTTTTGAACATTTCAAAACTCTTAATAATGTAATATTTATGATATTTAAATATGAATGAATAGCTAAAATATTTTTCTTATTTATACTTATGTATATCTCGACGTGCCCAGAGAACGGGGTGTCGCATAGCAGTTTTTTAACGAGAAGATGATTGTCGAGGTTCTGAGGATTGGGGTTCGGGTTGGGGTGAAGGTTCCGGTGAGGTGGGGTGAAGAAGAGAGAGTTGGAGTGTTGGTGAAGAAAGAGGAAGTGGAAAAGGCAGTGGAGAGTCTAATGGATGGCGGAGAAGAAGGAGATGATGTTGGAAGCAAAACTGTCAAGATTTTTATTTTTGCAAACGATTATCTAAAAAAAATTAACTGGACAAACAATCGCCAAAACGGGCTCTAAATAAAACCTTTAATGACGAACGATCAAAATAAAACACGTGCATCCTAAGTTAATTTAGAATAATACATTTTTACCAGTCGAATCTTCAACTATGATTTGAATCCAAATTAAAACTCCTATAAGATCTTCTACAATATTTTTTTATGCGATTCACATATATAGTGTGGGCTATAATCCTCCGAAAACTCATACCGGTAGAACCAGGACAGCTTTAATCTTAGAAGACAAGTAATGAAACTGGTTCAGTCTATCCGCATATTTATAGGGTTACAGCAAAGAACTGGGTAGTAATTATGAGTAAGACTTTTAGTGGAACACAAGCACATATCAGCTGTTTCTGCAATTAAGAAATCTCATAGCGGTATCTGCAATTTTAGAAAATCAGCAACAATTTCTACAATTTTCATAAAATACTGAATTACAGTTTACACCATTTCACTCTGACCCATAATCTCAAGACCATATAGCATTGAGCTTCTATTATTAAATGTTTACCATTTTTCCCCATGTTAAGATTCTTGAAACCCGCTAATTAAATTTAATTACTGACAATTTAATTTAATTGGTATCTTAATATTCTTTAAGTCCTTCCGCTTAACTTATTTGACTGCCGGATAATCAAACCACTTATAGGGTTTGGTCTGGTCAAAACTTATAAGCTTCCTTAAGGGGGTATCGTCAATCTCGATCTTTTGAGACGTGAATTCCATTAATAATTAATATTTGTCATATAAATAATACCGCTATCTAACTCACCGAGAATATAAACCCATATAAGTTCGCACAATCTAATGAATCAAAATAACGAATATTAAATATACGCAAATCAATAAGTATTCCAAGATTAAGAGAATAAGTACTATTGATAATAACTTTGGGGTGTGAATTAATTTATATAATCAGTATAAAAATTAATTACCCCAAATGTCTCGTTCAATACACACAAAATAATTAGCACAGGGAGTCGAAATAATAGACGACGCTATTATCTATTTTCCGTAATCAAAATAGGCCTACTAAAACTCTGTACTACAGTCGTACCGATTATATGTCCATTGCTATCTAAACTGTGAACATAAAAGTTATATTCTAAAAGAATCTAAAATCTGATTTTATGTGTGCAAGTCGTACTCTACACACCAGATTAAATACTATACAGAATATTGAATATTCATGCATAATATTAAAGAAATGATACGCATACATTGCTTATAAAAATTTTTATAAAATAAAATATTAATTTTATTAAAATAAAATTAAATATTAAAAATATGATTTTCAGTATACCAACCCTAATAGATGGACGGAAGAAGAGAGCTCAAGAGCCTGGTAAAATGGAGAGGATAGCCATGGAAGTTGGAGGATATGCTCAGAGTGACATGTCGCTGTTAATCCAAAATGTAGTTAATACAATCCAAAATGTAGTTAATACAATGAGCACGTCAAAAAAAAAAAAGGGAGGGGGGGCCTTGAAAGCATAAAGGAAATCTTCTCTTAGTTTTTTTTTTTCTACTCTGGTTTATTGGTAATATTGTTTGGCGTTGTTGAAATTAGTAGCTTATAGTTTTTAGTAGAAGTTGTAAATATTTGATAAAAAATTATATATTGTAACTGAAGTAGAAAAAAAAATTATTATAAATTGTTGCTAAAATTATAAATGTTTAAAAAATATTTTAATTTATAAATAAAATTAATAACAAAAAATTAAAAACTACTGTAATAGTAATTTTGCCAAACATCCACATTGACGATTTTAGTGAGGTATAATTCTTAATTGTTCATGCAACATCTTTCATTAGAATTGTTACATTGCAAACCAATTAATTATATATAAGAAATGTATAAGGCTAATACGAATCTCATCGCCTTGAACTTTTGTTATTTAAATATTTTATGGATTTATATAAAACAATAAATAGAGGTTGTGTTTTTTTTTTTTTTTTTTTTTTTTAAGTTTACAATCATTAGAAAACTAAAAAGTGATAGTAAAGACCAATTTTCAATTAAAAATGGCCGAACCAACAAGCCTCCTCAATATGCCATGACCTAAGTAACCTAGTTTTTAACCAAATTTTATTTTTTAGGCCTCAAAATTCGCAATTTTTTTGCGATCTTAATGCACATTTGTAAATTGCAAGAGAGCAATCAAGAGGTCAAAGGTAAAACTGGCCTAGATTTGAAACTCTGGTTTTGAGAAAATAAAAAAGAAAAGAAAAAATTTATGTACCTAAAAAAAATACTCAAAATTTTATCTCGAAAATAATTTGTAGGGTACAAATTCATATTTAATAGGATACGAAACACACTCCAAGTCAATCTTAACCACCTATTTTAAATTTTAAGTATTTTTTTTAGTACAAAGCATATCTGGAAAAAAAAGACGAGAGAGAGAAAGAATGAAAGAAAAACTTGATTCATGTATAGCTTCAGCATTTACATATTGATTACTTACAAAAGAAAAGGAAGTAAGAGAAGAAAAACTCATAATGTGGGACCCTATGTTTTTTACTCAATAGTTATAATTAGCTCAAGGGATAGAATAAAGTTGTATTTTTTATTTAATAAAATACAGTATTTAATTGTATTTTATAGACTTATGTTTACCTAATTTCTTGAATAAAAATTACCAAAAAAATATTTTAATTTTCATTCCATAAATTAGGTAAACATAATCATTCAACAAATTTGTAACTTGAACCTATAACTATAAAATTGGTAATATTGACATTTTGAGACATTCTTAGTTAATGCAAATAAGAATTTATTGACTATATTAACCTTTAGTTAGAGTATGGGAGTAATTATAATATAATTGAAATCTCGTAAGTGAAATGATAATTTTTAAAAGATCATGACTACTTAAGATCATATGAAATAAAATTAGTGTATTTTATTCCATATTTACTTAAGTTAGTGTATTTTACCGTATATAGAATCATATGGAATCAATTATACTATGGGAGGAAAAACAGAATAAATAATTCAATATAGTAAATTTATCACAAGTGATGTGACAAAAAACTATTACGGTGGGATAAAATAAAATTATCTAATATAATGTTAGGTATCCGAGATTTAATTAGGATGGAATAAAATTATATAATTATTTTAACCATTAAAATGAGAAGAAAATAGTTCAATTTTTTTTAATACTCTACAGCACAACATTTCATGTGCTATTTGTAATTCCTTATTTAATGTCATATGCACCACATAATTCATTCAAAGGTTTTAATAAGAAAAAAAATAATCTACTAAACAAACGATGTACTACAAAATATGTAGGCAATAGGCACATTTTTTCCTAGGCTTCCCCCTATTATAATTAGCAAAATAAGTAATTTATTAGGCTATACAAAAGTGGCTGAATATAATTCGGTCCTGATCACCGTCACACCCCACCTAAGGATATGACCGTGTCACGTCCCAATTTTCGGATCACATGAAACACCCACAACAAACAACTACAACACCTAGACCGAGAATATACTCTCAAAATAAACCATGCATGTATTGTATATAAATGCCAAACGACTTACATTATACGATCCTAACGCCGAAAAATATGTTACAATATACATGTAACAGAAATAACAAAAAGAAAGACTATAACTCTTTCACCTCCCCAGCAGCGTCCGGATCAACCTGCGTGACCGGTACCTGAAAACATTTTATCCCACACCGTGAGCCAAGACTCCGCAGAAACTAAACAAGCATGCACTATAAACAAAACAGACTAGGAAATCGAAGTGCAGGTTTAGACTCTCTTTCAGACCTTAAAATAGTTTTCACATACAAGATAAAGCGATGATATAAACCGTCTTTTGACTCACTCACAGAAGTCTTAAAAACAATTTGAAAACGATTTTTAAATCGCGATTCACACAACTCTAAAAGTAATAATTTGAAAATTGGTCTATTCGTCCCGTAACGCAGTTCATGCAAACCATGTAACTTCTCGGGCTCAAGCCGAGGGACTACAGCCCCAACATACGCGTCTTCTCAATCTCAAGCCGAAGGACCGCCGCCCCCACCCATGCGTCTTCTCGGCCTCTCGCCGAAGGACCGCCGCCCCTACGCATCTTCTCGGCCTCCAGCCGAGGGACTGCCGCCCCAACACATGCATCTTCTCGACCTCAAGTCGAGGGACTGCTGCCCCAACACACGTCAAGTTAACCAGGGTTAACATCTACAGAACCACAAACTTGTCTATCCCATTCCAAATACATATGCAAACCTAAATCAAGATTTAATGCATAAAATCACATATCAACACTACGTTCCGCAAACCACATCTCCTGCCTATAAAATTCTAGGTTTTAAAGCATAAACCGCATTACACATAACAATATCAAAGCGATGTAATTCACTTACATAATCCACGCATAAATAAACAACAGTTATAAATGCACATAATCATATAAAACCTTACACCACGATGCCACCTGCCACACAACCTATCTCGACATCTCATGCCACCACAATCACCGATACGATCCCACGACCCTCACACGCGCCAACACAACCAACGAACTTACGACACTCGACCTAACTCAAGGCGAACACAAAACTCCCACAAAAGGTCCCTCACTACAACCCTATCTCTAGAAAGAACACCGGACCCAACATGTCCCGCACCCAACGATGCATCAACACCCCGCATGAAATGACTAACACCCTCTCCGTGACTTCAATTGACAGGACTCCATAATCCAATCAACTAAAATCACTAGAGGAGAGTAGTCGATCGAGCCCCATAACCCAATCGATCGAGAGGCCACCACACGACCAAAAGAAACCCCCAAGGCCCCAACACAACTAACACGGGCTCCCACACGCCCAACACGGCCAACGTGGACTCCCACAAGCCCAACACGGCCCCACTCACGTCAAACTCAAGCCACGATGCCCCAAAAAATAAGAAACTTGATAAAAATGGGCAACAAGGATGAAAAACGACCTTTCCCAAATATTCGGCCAAAAACGAGTGAAAAATGGTTTGAAAATCTTAACATACCTTCACTATTTTGATCATAAATTTCTCTAAAAAAAGAATTTTAAAGTGAGAGAGATGTCATTGGAAAGAAAACTTCTGGAGCTTCAATTTGAGTACAAGAACGACCCCATTTCGAGTCCGGATGAAAGAGATACATTGATTTTAAAAATAAATTTTTTTCTGAAATCGCCTAAACCGATCAATAGGTTAAAAGACCAATCGATTCGTCACACACCAGTCTCGGTTTCTTAGAAAACAGAACATATTTTTCAGTCCCAAAACATGTATAAACCATAAATCAATGCCTTTAAACACCGGATATGATATCCACATGCATACCCTAGCTCAAGACTACCTCAAAGCCTCGAAAGGAACCCTCAACACCCGATTCCATCCAATCGAAAACGACGAACAACGGGTTTTAAACCCAAAAATTCAACTTTTACAGAAAATCAGATCTACAACAATTCGACCGGTAAAAATATACCCGATTACACGTAGCACATTTATAAAATATACAGGTCTAGAATCCTACCTCAATGAGTTAAAAACTCGACGCCTCAAACCACGTACAAAACCAAGTTTCGCCGGAATAAAATTCTATTCGGATGAACGCATAGCCCACCGTGCCAAAAGCAAGGATCCGCTGTTGGATCGTTGAAAATCGAGCCCCGGGCTCCCGAAAACTTAGAGAGAAGGTAGAGAGAATATGGAGGAAACTTAGGAGTTAAGTTTTTGAAAATATCTTTTGAAAATATCTAACTCCAGATATTTATAGGCCTCCAAAATATCTTCTTTTTTAAAAAAAATTCACATCGCAATGGCTCACGGTCCCAGGAACCTATCCTGCATACATATTTAAGCCCGATCATGCATTAAAAATAATAAAATATGCTCAAACAAAAATACGTAGTGCGCGTCCAAAAATGCCGAAAAAAAAATAGGTCATGGTCTCACAAACTAGCTATAAATCACAAAACCATTATCTGCGAAATAAGTCCACCAAAAATAATAAAAAATTACACACGAGAATGGCACAAGAATAAATCTCAAGTGAATTAAGTTTTTATGTCAAAATGTGAATTTTAAATAACCCAAGACAAATTTCAAAAATGAAATAATATTAGCATTCTAAAATCTTCATGCCACAAACCAACAACCCATTAGTTCCAATAAAATCTAAACCAACCAAACATTCTAATAGAGATCGTGAGAAAATGAGTTATCATCAACACCTAAGTCATCTAATCTTCGACTTGATCACCTAAAAATATGCTAATGGATGGCATGCACTCATAGCTCAATAGATAATAAAGTATACATGTTAATTTGCAATTCACAACGAATGTTTATAACAATCATATTTTTTAAAATAAGGAGTACCACAACATATTTGTAAAACACATGTTCATCTCAACTTTTGCAATTTATGTTTTAAATATCTTATAGGGAATTCATGTGTCAATGCCTAATATTATATATCTCAAATTTTCATACTTTTTCTATAGTGATTATATTAATAAAGCTTTTCGCCAAAGCATGCGTAATTCAAGGCATTACAGAATTAAATATATCATCAAGACGCACTCTATTTCCAAAAGTTGGTCCCATTAATATACTCCACTACATAATTATACAACTATTGACACACACTAGTTAGGAGCACTTTCTTGGTAACCAAAGTTTTCCATTGGATTATCCCTTAAGCTTTTAACCATGTGTATATAATGACATACCACAACAAAAGGCGAAAAATGTTATAAAACATATAAAGTACTCTGACAATTGTCACACACGCATTCAGAGAAATATGTATCATATATAAATTTCTCAAATAATTTATAAAAAAATAGAATTTTTAATACAACAAACATAGCATAAAAATTCACTCAATTGTGGTCCAAAAAAATATACAAATCAATTGTCTTTGTCATCTTGAATTATGCAAAAATTTAAAATGTATATATATTAATAATAATTAGCAGCCACTGTGATTAAAAATCCTTAAATCTTACCAAACGCACTAATATTTCTAATATTATTACTATTTCTGGTACATAATAATTTTTAATTTTATTTGATATTTAATATCTGATCAAATCAAGACCATTATACATGCAAAAAGCTAGGTAATATACCCAACTACTTAATTAGTTTTTAATCGTTTTTTGTGTCCCATCCGCTTCGCCGCCTAATCTAAAAAATAATGTTTTTACCATGAAGCTACGAATTTAATGCAATCACAATATCGTGTTTGCTTATTTTATTGGACTCGTGCTTTAATAACACTAGCATTATTCAGTGAATAAATTTAATAGTAACTTTACCCAAGATTTTTTTTAATAAAAATTTAGAAGGATACTACTCAACTTCTCTTTCAAATCGTGTAAAATTCAATAAAAATGTTCACTACTTAGCACTACTTTTTTTTTATTATTACAATTGGGGAAGAGAGTGTCGGGATTTGAACCCCAGTTGGGTGAGAACCCTTAAGAGTACCGACCACTTGGGCAAAGAGTTTCTCTACTTAGTACTATTCACCAAGAAATAAAATCGAGAAATTTTAAAATTGATTTTCTTTTTAGTTTTTTTTTTATTTGGGTAGTTAAGTTTGGGAGGGGGCATTGGCATCCCAGGGTTCGAACCCTTATATGGGGTATTATGCTGGCCTTCACATATTATTCTTTTTTTAAGTTAGAAAAATTACAAAATTGAGAAACATTATATTTAAGAAATTACTCAATTTTAAAATAGAAAAGTTTCTTAGCTTCAGGTTTTGTAAATTGAGAAATATTTCTTTCTTAATCAAAAAATCTAAACCTGAGAAATTTCTTAATTTAGGAAACCGATTTTAAAACTGAATTTTTGTTTTAGTTTTAGTAAGCTGGAAAATTTACAAAAGAGAGAAACATTATATTTATTTGAATGTCAAATTTGGTACATTTTAAACAACTAAGAAATTTCTCAATTTTAAAATAGAAAATTTCTTAGTTTCAGGTTTCCTAAATTGAGAAATATTTTTTTCTTAATCAAAAATTCTAAACCTAAAAAATTTCTTAGTTTCAGGTTTCCTAAATTGAGAAATATTTCTTTCTTAATCAAAAAATCTAAACCTGAAAAATTTCTTCGTTTCAAGTTTCCTAAATTAAGAATTTTTTCTTAATCAAAACTATAAAATTATGTTGTAAATCCAATTATTTGGAAGAGCAAGCAACTTAGAGCTCCATTTGTTTTAACGTAAAATATTTTATTTTATTTTAATTTTTTTCATGTAAAATAATAGTGTAGAAAGTATTTTTTTTTCTTAATTTTCAATGTTTGGTGAATACCTTGAAAAATATTTTTTCAAAATAAAAAGTTTTTTATTGATAGCATTTTCATCTACAACCAATGGTCTTGTTTGCATGAACAATAAGTGGTCTGGAAGCATTGTTCTTACTTTCGAATACGATGGTAAGTAGAAAATTTTTATTCCCGTTTAGCAATGAAAATAAGGAATCTATGCAATAAAAGGAGTCTGATTATTAAAAGGATAAATAAATAAAACACCAAAATTAACTTTATTTTTTTAAGAGAAATCAGTTTGGGTTTAATGATGTATTGAAAACATATTGATGGTATTTGAAATTGCTGAAACAAATATTTAAAATTGTTGAAATTAATAATTTATAAATTTGTAATTTGTAATAAAAGTTGCAAGTGTTTGATAAAATTTATAGTTAAAATAAAAAAAAAAGTAATTATAATTTATACCAGAAGTTATCGGTGTTTGAAATAGATTATAACTTATACTTAAAATTAATTACAAGAAACTAAAAACTATTAGAAGTAACATTGCCAAACACCCCATTATACTTAGTTTTTATCAAACTAAATAGTAGAAAACAGGTAAAACATCATAGATAGAACAATTTGAAACGCTTTCTTCATCTTCATAATAAGGAAATAACAAAAAAAAATTGAACCTACAAATACAAAATCCAAATATACCGAAAGAAACCAACACCCCAAATGGGTAACATAAATGAAAATTATCCGTCTAGAAAAATTATTCTTTTCATTGGTATCACTACCCAAGTGATCAAAAGGACTCGCATTGGTTATCAATGGATCATTTCATTTTAAACATGGGGTTTTACCCATGCGCAGTGCTTCATCTCTTTTGTGTCATAGAATTTATTCCTACAATAAGTACCAGAAAAGCAATGGAATTTTCGAGTAGCAAGAGAGTAGAACTTTGGAAGACAAATCTTGTTACCAGTTCCTTTCACCACAGCTGTTTCTGAGAATGATGTTTGGGTACAAAGAAGAACATAAACCTGTCTTCCTTCATTAGCAATAAACACCGAGAGGAGATCTCCATCACTTTCAACAATGTAGCCCTGCTGCGAATTTTTAAATTTTTGAAGAGGCTTTCCGCATATACTCCAACCACATTCATAATCTGTCGGATCAAATATTCCCAAGTCCCCCAACTCACCAAGAAAGTAGTACAAGCTATTGCACAAAACAGGACTGCACCGAGACACGGGAAAACACCTTTGGTTATCGTAGTCTAGGACTGTCCAATGCTCTTCATTGAGTTTGAAAGTGCCAATCTCAACTGAATAACCAATACTCGTAAAACCAACAACTAGACAGTCTGGTGAAGTTGGTGGAGAAGAGAAACACATGCTCGCGAATCCATAATATGAGGCAGCGGGAATGTCAGGAAGATCAATTCTCACCTTTGTGAAGGGATTAAAGAAAAATAAGGTACGGAAACCTTCAGACATGAGCAACCAATCGTACTTTGAGAAGCCACATTTGACAATTTGGGAATCTCAGTTTGATATGCAGCATTGCACATGGGGTGAAAAATATTGAATGAATGGGTTCTTCCATGAAAGAACATCAAGTAAGGGCACTGGGATAGTGGGAAATCAATTGGCAATCTGAGTGGTCGAGAGATTGTAGATATTGGGCGCCACGATTTGCAGATGGCACGAAAAGTAATATAGTCCACTACAAAAAGATTTGACAGTATTAAGCTTAGAAGATCGCCCAGAAGATCAGACCAGGATCTCTAGTTCTTTTCTTTCATCTCTTGACATGTGTTGGATGCTAAAGCCATTGCTTTGGCCAAAATACTATTTGAGTTGAAGCAATACTTTGATGTGTTCCTATTTTTCCACATAAAGCAAACGCACTCGAAAAGTTATTTGCCAAAATAATTCAAACGTTTACTAATTCAAATTGAAGATGCCAAGAAACATATTCTAAATAGTATGGAATCTTTACAGGTATAGACATGTAATCAAAATATTTGATGATAAAATAAGGCTTAAGGTAAAATCCATCATGATAAAAGGTGGGAAATTTTAGCATATATACCAATTATATCTGATCAACAAGCAGGAAACTTCACCGGAAAAAAAGGAAGAAAAGGAAAAGTTAAATAAGAAATTGTTATACCAATCTAAGCATCCATACATAAAAAAAAAGTATTTCTTTTTCTTTTTACAAACAATTCTTAGTTTTTATTTTCCATCTTATTCTGGACCAGCACGCATCATGAAATAAATCTACACACTCTCCCCCACGAAGTGCTTCTCTCACTTTTTCTTAACATGTAGCGAAGATTTTGCATGATGAGTCTTTAGACTACATTATGGGATAGTTTTTTAAAAAATTTTTTTTTTTTTTTTGATGATTTTTTTCTAACATTAACCCAAATGAACATATTTTGTAGATTTCTCTCATCATGGGGAATTAAAAACTTTAAAAATAAATTAATCAAAAAACTTTTTTAAAAAAAGTTGTTCAGTAAAAGAAAAAAAAATTAAATGGCTTTAAGTGGTCTTTTTTCGTCCTTAGTAAACTTTTATTAACTTGAGCCCAAACGGGTATCTTTTTGGTGCTAACATTATATGATACTTGGAACCAAAATATGTGTTACTAAAAAAGTTTTATGTATAGAGTAGGAATAACAAAAGAACACGACCAAATTAAGCTAAAGCAGAGTTATAAATAACATAAGCATATAGTCCATATCAACGAATTAAGAACTAAAAGTCCTGAACTCTTGCTGACACATGATCTACAAAACACGTTGGAAAGTTGATAGCCTAAACAATACACTTTCTTAATTCTATGAATGACTATATGTGTGTGTGCGTGTGCGCCTCTTCAAATAAATACTTGGTGGAGTTAAAAAAGTAAAAAATAAATTGATCAAACAAATTTTCTAAAAAAACTGTTAAGCAAGATAACAAAAGGCCACTTAAATGCCTTGAAGTGCCCTTTTTTTCGTCGTTAGTAAACTTTTCTCAAATTAGTCCAAATAGACCTTTTAGTGCTTACATTATGTGATACTCCAAACCAAAACATGTGTAACTTATAAAATTTTATGTATAGATTAGGATTAGCAAAAGAACACAACCCAATTCTAATAAAACAGAGATATACAGATATATGTGTGTGTGTGTGTGTGTTTGTGCCCCTCTTCAAATAGATACTCACTAGAGTTCTACTAGGAAAAGGATTTCTTTTCTTTTGGGGTTTCCCGATGCCCACACCAGGAGAAAGGATTGTGTTTCCCAAGTGGGTTTGAAGCTTGAGTTTGAGTTAATACCAACCTCTCTGCCTCGCTATCCTCCCTGCTGTGCTCCATGTCTCTTTCTCTCGAACCGAATAATTTTCCCTACAACTTTGATAATTCCTAGGGTTTTGACGGGTTAGGGTTTTGACGGATTGGGTTTTGACGGATTGGGTTTTGTAGTTTGAGAAGGATTACCAGCTAATCTGCTCTTGGATAATTGAAATTTTTTTATCCTATCCTCATCTCACTTATTATATATAAAAAAAAATAAGTTAGCAAATTGATTAAATATTTTAGTAGTTTTAAACCCAAGACTTGGGTAAGTTAAAAATAAAATGGGAGGCAACATTAATTAACAAAAAAAACTATAATTTTTTTTATAATTTTAACCAAAATAAAAAATAAAAATTGGTAAGACATGTTTTGATTTGGAGTATCATATAATTTTTGCACTAAAAAATATACTCATTTGGAACAGGATGAGAAAAGTTTACAAGGGGCCAAAAAAGGCAGCTTCAAGGCATTTAAGTGGATTTTTGTCCTCTTACTGAGCAGTTTTTTTAATAAGTTTTTTGATCAATTTATTTTTTATTTTTTTAACTCCACTAAGTATCTTTTCAAAGAGGTGCGCGCACATACATACACATAGTCTATGTTGTTAGAATCTTACCATTCACGATATGTATATCTTAAGATTTGATGCATTAAAAAGAAAATTCGATAAATAGAGCTTATCATATCTTATATTGAATTGTATCTTACGATATACATGCAATACATAATGCAATATTATGCGTTTTGCGATACTTGATCTGATAATAAAATAGATTAATACTCAATTTTTAGATAACTTAATTTATAAAAATAAATATTATTAAAAAGTTTTGCATTGTTATTTAGAGCATTTTTTTAATATTATCGGCCTTTATAAATATATATTCATCTGATAATAAGTACTTTACGACATTGATTTATGGTCATTAACATTAACATAATTTTATCTTATGAATAAACTAGTTGAGAATTTAAAAGTGTTCATTAAAATTTTAAAACTCAAATGATGTGTTAGATAATACAAAGAACATATTATATTATATACAATAAATCTTATTTGAATTATAATAATACATTTACTCGTGATATATTTTAGTATATTTCAGATGTATTATTTATTGATTAATGCAGATTTTTAATTAAGAACCATATTTTAGTGTATTTCAGCTCATATGCATGAAGAAGAAAAAAAACCCCTCAATTTGAACGAAGAATTATTGGTGAAGTCGTAGATGCTTATAATTGAGGAACCATTAATTAATCTCATCCTCACTTTGCCAAAATTGATTCAACCATGCACTTTTCAACCAGGCAAACGAAATTGCTAAAAGATTATTACTTTTAAATTAAGTTTAAAAAAATAAATAAATAAATAAACAAATAACTACTAAGAACCATAATTTCATCCCCATCAATGTTGATTCAATTCTTCATGTTTGCTTTTGATTTTAGACTACGGATCCTAGTAAGAATGAACTAGAATTCTACAATCTTTTATCAAAAAGTGTTAGTATAAAATTAGAGTCCCAACAATAGAAGCATTTGGTAGAAGAAATGGTAGCAATAGCAGCAACAATAGTGGTGGCGGTAGCACCAACAATAGTAATGGCAGTGATAGCAATAATAGTAGTGGCAACTACTATGGTGGTGGGGATAGTGGTGGGGAATGGTGGCGCCAATAGTAGCGATGATGGCCGAATGTATTAAAATAATAACATATTTTGATTAAAATAGTGGTGGTGGTAATGATAGTGGTGGATGGAGGATAGTGGTTGTAGTGGTAGCGGCGGCGATAGAATGCATTAAAATAGTAACATATTTTAAGTAAGAAAATTTACGTTTTTTGTTTTGGAATATATTTTTTAAGTACCAACCAAACACAGGAAGAAATATATATATATATATATATATATATATATATATATATTGAAAAATAAATTTACATTAAAAATATTT